>CAUYPK010127473.1:0-34382 GCA_963574355.1 Loris lydekkerianus
TGTAATTGAGGAAAGTAAGTCACAGGAGTGAATAAGTGGGTTCAAACTGGTTAACACAGCCTTCACGGCGTTGTCTTAGTTATTGTGTTAAGACATTTACAGTCTATATTTAAGTTTCACATATACCCTTGTAAGATGAACCCTCCATCCCTCCCTTTCCCCCTTCCCCCTATTCTTGGGTTATAACGGGGTTATAGCTTTACTGTGAAAGCCAGAAATTAGTTTCACAGTAGGGCTGAGTACATTGGATACTTTTCTAAAAGCTTGCTGCTCACAGTACTGAACGTGAGTGTGAGGAAGGAGGGAAACCAGAAGGTGACGCTGACAGCTGCACACCTCACTGTCGTCACGTTACCTCAGGTAGAGCACTCGAGATTGGATGATGAATCTAAACAAGTACTTCAAGGCTTTCAGAGCAGCAAAAAGCAATTCCGTCTTGCTGGAGTCATCTGCGTTAGCCACATAAAAGTTCAGTACCTTGGAGAGTTTCCTTAAAAGGGTGAGAAAGGAACATTAATAAGGCCATAGCCAACATGATACTGAGGCTGGGCTAAACTGTCTAAGCAGTGAACTTGGCATATTCGAAGTAAAACTTACAACTCTAACTGTATCTTCTAGAATATGCCCTGAACAGGGAAATTAACTTTTATCCAATGTATCCCTATCTGCAGTCCAGGTTCTCTGCTTCTGCTTAGAAGGGTAGTTCTAAACCCTCTGGGATGAAACAGAGGGTTAAGAAATGAAAAGAGGTTGCTGAGCTCACAGGTTCAAGACCAGCCTGAGCAAGAGCAAGACCCCATCTCTAAAAATAGCTGGCATTGTGGCAGGTGCCTGTAGTCCGAGCTACTTGGGAGGCTGAGACAAGAGGGTCACTTGAGCCCAAGAGCTTGAGGTTGCTGTGAGCTGTGATGCCACAGCACTCTACCAAGGGTGACAAAGTAAGACTCTGTCTCAAAAAAAAAAAAAAAAAAAAGAAAGAAAAAGAAAAGGAAATGAAAGAGGTAAAGTGATCCAAATCAGGGGGCTATTTTAATCTGTGGAATGTAACACAGACATCTTCAGATGCTCCTTGAAGGGAGGGATTATGTTCACTTAAAGTGGTTACCTGAAAAGCAGTCTAATTCTTTCCATTCCACCCAAACTCTTTGGGATCCAAAAATATGGAGCCTTGGGGCACTGCTCAGCCATAAAAAGATGAATTAGACGTTTGTGACAATCTGATTAGAACTGGAGACCATGCTCCCAAGTGAAGTATCTCAAGAATGGAAACACAAACACCACACGAACTCGCTATTAAATTGGAGGTAACCAATGTCCACACAGAGGGAAGAAAAACCCAGTGGAAATCAACGGGGGAGGGGCAAAACCCCACCTAACGAGGACAGGAAACATTATTTGGGTGATGGTCTCACCTATAGCCGGGACTCAAGCATCATGAAAGCAATCTGTGTAACCTGAAACATTTGTGCCCCCTTAATATTTTGAAATTTAATAAAAACCAACTCAGGCATGTAAACTGAAGGAAAGAGAATAGTAAAAAAAAGTAACACAAAATTAACAAATACACATGGTGTGAGATGTCAACTCCCTTGAGTACAATGACAGCTCGATGGTACCCTCTAGAACAGTGGTTCTCAACCTTCCTGATGCCACAACCCTTTAATACAGAGACCGCTGCTCTAGAAAATTCCTGGTTCTAAGCATCTCAACGGATAAAACCATCGTGGGAGTTTAGATTGCTCTTTGTGTCCTTCCAGAGTTTGGGGGCTAGGAATGGTCTTTATCTTGTGCTAATTCAGACTTCTGAGGGCACTCCTATTTTAAAAGTTCCTTCTGGGAATCTCTGAGCTCTTCTAGAGTTATAAAAAACAAAAAGTCCAAAGGAAACCAGCAGAAGTGATCAAATCTTGTGACTCCACCCAGATAATGACCACCTGGAGTGTGAGTTTGGTCCGGTGTGAGTGAGATCCTCAAGGATAGGATGTCCCCACATGTGGCCACTGCCCCCGTGGACTGTGAGGCTCCAAGGTGGAAATCACCCCACTGCTGGAGTGTCTGCGGAGATATCAGGTCAGAGTCTACCCTGACAGATCAGTGACATCAACTCCATCTGGTATAAGCCATCGTCAAAACAAAAAAAGTCTGTTTACCAATCCCAGCTAAAACCCTTTGCTCTGTTTATCACGTCATTCTGCACAATAAACGGAAAGTGAGGGGTGACAGGCAAACCCGATGCCGTGATAAGGGGGGGTGCTCAGGGCAAAGTGCAGAGTGGACGTCAGTTGCTTTCCTTGTCAGGGTCATATAAACCAAAGACGGAAGGAAGGCTACGCTACAGAAAGGTAGAGGCCACCCCCTCTTCTGCAAACGGCAAGAAGTTCAAATCTTCTCCTATCCCGTAAGAAATACATCTTACGAAGCACTTGTGGTACGGGGATATGACCTTAGATGTGGACTTCCTTTCATTCACAATTTGATCCCCTTGGGAGCTCATGCCAATCCCACCAGTATCCAATTCCTGAGATCCTGAGTTTGGTCATCTGTCCTTGGTCCTGCTCCTAACTGGCTTTGACTTCTGGATATTCTGCATTCCTTAGGAGATGTAGCCTGATCCGGAACAAAAGGCCAGAACGGACCCCTGTTCCAGGGTTAGAATGCCTAGATGGTTCCCTCTTTCCACCAGGAAGCTTAGAATGAAGCATGACAGCCACATTTACAGAATGCAGGTAGCTCCTACTTTACAACAACCCAGCCACATAAGTCAACATGTAGTTTAACTGGATCATACTTACACGTACGCCAGAGTGGCGCTGAAGTGCTTGTAAATGTAGGTCTCAAGTACAGGATTAAAATGTTGGAACTTGATGTCCCCTATCAGTGAAATAATAAAAACCTGCCAAAGGTGGAAAATGTCAATAGCAGCACCGCAGAGCCCCCCAGGCATCCTGTCACCAGGCTGGAGTTTAACACCCTGGGACCCCCTTTCCTTCCTTGGTCATGGTGGGGGGGCATTTCCCACTCCACTGATCCAGACTCAAGTCTCGGGATTTACATTGATTTTGCATAAAGAGAGAGACTGTTAGGTGTCTGGCACTGTGTTAAATGCCATGAAGACACTGGTCCAAGCCAGCACCCCTGGCCTCGGGGAGCCATTGTTTCAAAGAGGGAGTGGCTGGCACACAAGTAACTCACAGAGCTGGTGATACATGGCAGGACATTTTTCTCCGGGGTACAGTCTGAGCGCCCTCAGTAACTGAGCTTTAACAGTTAAGTCTCCCAATCCACCCCTTGTATGTCACCTAACACCGCTGCAGGTACATACATTACAAATAAGCATGTGGCACCTCCTTAGGACAGGAGAGCACTTGGGGTTTCCATATATACCCACTGCCAGCTGCTCTGTCCCACAGGAACGTGTCTCCGGACCTTGTCGCAGAGTGTCCATAACTATGGTCTCTCTTTCCCAAAAACAAGCCTGCCTGGGTTACATCTTGCCTGGGTGACACTTCTTCTCTGTATTTTACATCCTTAGTTTTAATACCCTCGCCACTTCCTATACTTTGCAACCTCTCCAAGCTGGCAAATCACCTCTTTCCTCAGGTGCCAACACTGGGGTCAAAGCCTGCCCTGAACTTTCACGTCCACAACATGCAAATGAGGCTCGGCTTGGACCCTTGGGCTTCCTCCCCTCCACTGCCCACCTTGGGCTGCTTACATCATGATATTACTCACCCCTGTCCTGATTTTCAGTCTTGGAATGCATTATACGTTTCATTACTTTGTGTGACAAATTGAACTGTCTGCTCAGTGGATAATGTAACTCGTGAGGCCCAGACTCATCTCTGACACCTGAATTCTCTTATACTAACAGACACACACACACACACCATGCAGTGGTTTTCTTGGTTACTGTTATCTTCTGCTTTATGACTAAATAACAGTAAAGTGAAGAAAGTGGCTCCCGATTTCTACTGTAATAAAACATCTTCTTTTCTCTAATGAGACAGAGAAAGCATATGGAAAAGTGAGATTTAACAAGATACAAAGAAATAAAGGCCCAGAATAGGAGTTGTTTGCTGTTAGTGTTACTCCCAGGAATTTAGCCGGAACAGATAACATCCAGAGAGATGCAAACAAATATTTACGCAAGAGGGTTATTTATCACAATTACTCATTCTAGGGAAATACTGAAAACTATACCGTTATAAGAATAAATACTAGTTAATATGTTTAACTGCTTACCAGTGCATCAAACACAAGGAAGTCGTATGTCTCGTTGTCTGACATTTCCATCATGATGTTAAAAAGGGCATCTAGCGTGTCTTGCAAAAACTGAAGGTAAGAAAAACAGAGAGGTTATGTTTGGTGCTTTCATTCAGCTCCATTCTGCAGAAATTTGGAGACAATCAGGTTTCAATAGAATAGGTCTTTTTTAAAAGTAGCATTTTTTCTTCAAAACAGGCACACTTGGTTAGCAATGTAGATAACTTTCATCATGATTGGGTTAATTTAAAATGATAAACAAATGACACAGTGGGTGTATTTCTAACTGTGAATATATAAACCTACCTTAACAATCTCTCCTCCGTCTACCTCCATCAACTTCTTCAGGTTGTGTTTAATGTTCTGGGAGTTGGAACGCCAATTTAACAAGCCCAACAGGTCCACTGGGGAGAACAACCACAAACCAGAAGCAATAGATGAGAAGCAGAAACCCAGACCATCTCAAGACACTGCTACAGAATTCTCTAGAAACGTCATTGCTTTTAATAGCGGCTAATTCAAGATGTGCCTTATGTAAGCTTCTAAGTGAATATCTCCTATCTGAACCAGAGAAAACCTTGTGGTCTTCTTTCATTCTTCAAAGAGAAATCCCCAAATTTCAGGGCAGTCATTGTCTTTGGGAGAGGATTAGGGAAACATATACTTTAAAAAAGAAAAGAAAAGTCATTAAAAAAACACATGTTTTAGAGCTATAAACACCTGTTTTCAAAACCCCAGTCTACCACTGGTGAATTTGGGTAAGATACTTTACCACTTTAAAACTCGATTTTCTGCTTACTAAACTGGGGACGATAAGAGCAGACTCGGTGCCTTTCTGTCTCAGGGTGGTGGAGACTAAAATGAAATGATGAGTGTGAACTTCCCGGCAGGAGGGCCCAGCACTGGAGGGACCCCAAACCCCCGAAACGACAAACCCATTCCCACCCCCATCAGGGCCAAGCAACAAGTGATCCCAAACAAATCGATCTGTTCTAGTGTTTAAAAAAAAAAAACAAAGTCTCGCCCTGAGATGTATTTGTAACAAACCCCAGTGGCTTTTAACCTTTGGAGCCTGAATGGTTCTCCTTGGGGAAACAAAAAAGAAATTCCGTCATGGTCACAGGCAGAAGGAACAGCCGCCCTTTCTGCATCATAAATGCCCCTGAAGAGTAGATGGTTTATTAATGTTCTTTGGCTTTTTATTAAATTAAACTGGCTCTCTGTAATTTCCACCAAGTCAGAAGAAAGGAAACGCAGAAACAATCGGCGATTATGTGTCCCTGGTAGGCCCCATCCCTCTGATGCTGGTGGCGTCTCCATCTCCCCCACCGCGTCCCCACTGCCTGCTCCTGGTCCCTGGTGACAGCAGGCCACTCCTCTCGGGGTCCTGATGAGCTTTGCCTCTTTAAACCGCTGGACTAAGATATTATTTAAGACTATCTTTTTTTTTTTTTTGGGGGGGGGGGATATTGAAGTTTTTGCAATCTAAACATCAGATGTCGGTGGGGATGACAACAGAGAACAGTGTCATCCAGTGGAACCTTCTGCGACAATGAAATGTCTATCTGCACTAACAGGAAAGCCACCAACTGTATGAGACCACGGAGACTAAGGGACTGATGCGTATTTTTATTTATTTAACTTTATTATTGTTATTTGTCATTGACCAGTAAAAACTGTATTTACGGTGTGCAACATTCTGACACATGTATACTCTGTGGAATGCCTAAATCAAGCTAATTCATATATGCATTACCTTAAATACTTTTTCTTATAGGGAGAACACTTCAAATCCCCTCTCTTAGCAAGGATAAAGTATACAATGTAGTATTAACTACAGTCCCCATCAGGACAGATCTCTCGAATTAATTCTTCCTGCTTCATCAGAGTATTCTATCCTTAGGCCACATCTCACCACCCCTTCTCATCTAATTTTAATTAATTTAAATTTTGCAGAGACCTGTGTGTAGTAGCTACCACAACAGGACAGCACAGGTGAAGAACATTGAGAAGACAGGTGAAATAGACAGGAGACTGAGTGTTTAAACTAAGGACCACAACTTGCCAATGAACTTGCCTAAATTTCTGACTTTGGGATAGCAAACAGTGTAGCAATATAGTTCCCCATAACAGAAATTCCTTTTGCTTTCCATGGCAAGTTAATTTTACAAACTTTTATTCCTTGTTTTCTTTGTTATTCCTTGTTTCTTCTCTAGTCTGGAAAGAATAATTTACGAGATTGTTTAATAAGCACTGTCCCTCTCAAAGATCCTTTCATAATCTGAAAAGTATACTAATTGCTTTGTACAGTCTACTCCCATACTTAAAATAACATTTTGACATTTCACAGGTAAAAATCTGCAAAATACCAAACAGAATAAAGGAAATAAGAATTATCCAAACTTTTGGAGTTATTCCTTTTAGTTTTATACAAATCACAATGATGGGAATAACAGTGAGAGCTGATATTCATAGAGCATTTACTGGGGGCCAGATACTGTTTTGTTTTCACTTATTTTCATTCATTCCATTCTTTGAAATATATATTGTTACTCTCTGTTTAAAGATGCGGAAACCAAGTCACTTGCTCAAGATGAAACACCCAGTATGTGGCAGGGGTGAAATTTGAGCCCAGGAAATCTTGCCCAAATCACTCCCCTGTATTTAAACAAACCTGTGATCATACCATACACAGTGTTAAAAAGTTTGCCAAGGGCTTGGTGCCTGTAGCACAGTGGTTATGGCGCCAGTCATATACACCAAGGGTGGTGGGTTCGAACCCAGCCCTGGCCAGCTAAACGACAATGACAACTGCAACAACAATAACAACAAAAAAAATAGCTGGGTGTTGTGGCAGGCGCCTATAGTCCCACCTACTTGGGAGGCTGAGGCAAGAGAATCACTTAAGCCCAAGAGTTAGAGGTTGCTGTGAGCTGTGATGCCATAGTACTCTATCCAGGGCGATAGCTTGAGACTCAGTCTCAAAAAAAAAGTCCATCGTGTCTTTGACTGTATTTTGAAATACAATATTTAGCAGCTGCACATAGTTTATCACTTAACAATATTTAAAAATGTACTTAAATTCACCCCAAGTATCAGAGACATCTGGGTTGTCTCCAGTATTTCCCTATTACACATAACAGGGAAATGTCCCATATCTAACTCTTCATACACATTTCTCATTGTTTACTTTGGTTCAGCTTCTAGGAGTCAACTCGCTGGGCCGAACAAAGGGTGTGAAGACATTTAAAATCTTCTTCCATAAATATCACACCCCTTAACCTATGAGCAGTTTATGACATTTACTTTTTCCCTAACGAGGGGTTATATTACTGGTGCAATTTCACCCCGTCTTCTGCAGCGCTCAGAATGCTTCCTGGGTTAGTTTTTGAGGAGCGTGCTCTTACTTTTCCATATGGCTCAGCCCTTGACGTCACTCCCCTCCCTCTAGCCACTTGTCCACGTTGAAACACTATCCTTACTCTGCAGTCAACCGTGATTCCTCAAAACAAACCCAAGACCAACCTCTTCCGAAGACCAGCCAGGATCTGACCCCTGAGAGCACCTTACACCTAAGCTGTTTTGTCTATTTCTGCTCTTCCATAAAAAGAGCATTAGGCACTCACCCAAACTGCCTACAAGGCCAAAGGCAGTAACCCTCTACATCGCATATTGGAGATAGAATTTCTAAAGCAAGTCCCCTAATTGCTTTAGAAGGCAGCTAATTCTTGGTTTATTTTTAAGCAGGACTTTGCAGACATTACATAAGTTAAATAAATAAGAAGCTGTTACTGGCTATCCAATGCCCTGATATACATAAGAGAGGTTAAAATCGGTATGGGACATTTGAAGGAGAAAGAAACGAAGCCCCTTTGAATTATTCAGCTGATTTTATGGAAAATCCTTGACTCTTGGAAAAAGACAGGAAAGAGAGAAACGTATGAGGGGGACACTGAAAGTCTAACAGGAAATCCTGCACCCCTGTTGAGACAGGAGATGGACTGTATTTCTTTGCTATTGCCGCCCAGCCCTCATTACCAACATGTCCTGTTGCATACACTATACAGAATGCATTAATCAGACCTCTTCTGTTTTCCTTTTTCTTTTTTTTTTTGAGACAGAGTCTCACTATGTCGCCCTCAGTAGAGTGCAGTAGTGTCACGGCTCACAGCAACCTCAAACTCTTGGGCTTAAGCAATTCTCTTGCCTCAGCCTCCTAAGTAGCTGGGACTACAGGTACCCGCCACAACGCTCAGCTTTTTATTGTTGTTGTTGTTGTAGCTGTCATTGCTGTTTAGCAGGCCCAGGCCAGGCTCAAACCTGCCAGCCTTGGTGTATGGGGCTGGTGCCCTACGCACTGAGCTACAGGCACCACCCTTTTAAGGAGTTTTGTTTTATTTATTTATTTTTTTGAGACAGAGTCTCACTATGTCAGCCTTGGTAGAGTACTATAGCGTCACAGCTCACAGCAACCTCAAACTCTTGGGCTTAAGCAATTCTCTTGCCTCAGCCTCCCAACTAGCTGGGACTACTAGCCCGCCACAATGCCCTGCTATTTTTTTGTTGTAGTTGTCATTGTTGTTTAGCAGGCCTGGGCCGGGCTAGAACCTGCCACCCTCAGTGTGTGTGGCTGGCGCCATAACCACTGTGCTACGGGCGCTGAACATTATCAGAGCGCTGTGCTGCTTTGCACTAAAGGAAGGAAACATAAGACTTGGACTTCACAGTCTCTGCTAAGGAGTACATTGATAGGTTTTATGATATCAAAAAATACTGAAATGCTTTTCATCCTATTTTAAAGACAGACAAACAAATCTCAGAAGTGGTTGTGCAATTTGATCAGTACTACCCAGAAGAACACCTGCAAAGCAGAGAGCAGGATCCAGCTGCCCAACGTTCCCCTTGGAAGACCTGGCTGGTCCAGCCCTGCAAGTCTAACTGAGGAGCTTGTGGGACCGAGCAGAAGGCTCACTGCGCCTGTGCTGTCACCACACCTACCGTTCTGGGTGAGCTTTGTGGAGCAAATGAGGGTAGCAATCTGGAAGCTGTCTTTTGTGCTATCCTTGTTGGGAGTAAGGGCAGCCAGGTTTTTGGATGCTTGGAGCTCTTTTTCTTCCATCTCTACCTTGGTCCCAGGCAAGGTCAGGTAGAATTTAGCATCCTCCATTTTCTTGTTGTCACCCTAAAAAGGAAGCATGTCAGCAACACGGAATCATGGATGACGTTTCCTACATGCAGATGAAAATAGCTTCCATCAGGAGCAAAGTGCATTTCCAGCATGAGAAGTATGGCTTTTTCTCTAATTAAACGTAAGGTCCCTTCCACTTGGGAGACCCTGTGATGTCTTTCCACGGAGTTTGGGCCCAGAAATAATTCATCTCTGAATGAATTTGTGGTTTCTAATTGTAAACTAGAAAGCAGACTATCCAAGTCCATGTCAGAAATAATAAATAGAGAATCAGGTTGAATTTCATTGTCTTGAACCCATGAAGGGCCACAGTGATATGTCTTTTGGTTTAGCAGAAACAACTTGCTACGCCTTCCAAAACCATCTGCAAACTAAGATGCTAAGGAAAATAGTTATCAGGTAGGTGCAACTCACAGGTGCTGTCAACTGGCAGAAAAATCCTCAGATACTGTTAGATCAAGCAGATCTTCCAGCATCTTCTTTGTACTCTAAAACCTCAGTAGAAGTGACGGCTCGCCAACAGTTAGAAGGGAAGAAGGGGGACCAAACCCCGAGGGGAGGACGGTATCCGGCTCATAGTGATATGAAAACCACATCCGGCCACACCCACCACACTTGACCCCAGCCCACGCAGGATGACAGAGAAAGCAGATCAGATGGGGCCAGTGCTCTGCTGCTCACTGAGCTGCACCACGTGCAGGAGAGGGGGAGATGCTTCTAGAAGACTCGGCACTAATGCAACCCATCCTCCCCAGAAGGGGATAAGAAACCACTAGGCTGGGGGGACCAGAGCCCTCTGGGTTTCTCAACTTTAATGAACAAACACGTCTAGCGCCAGGGAGGTTCCTGATGTGGGTACACATCAATCTGAAAGGAGCCTTAAACACCCATTTGAAAGGGAGTTAACTCTTTTTCCCAGCTATTCTCTGGGCCTCATTCTGTTAGCGCCACCTTGTAAACCACCAGGTCGTGCCTCCCGTCCCGCAGAGTGGTGCCATCCGGGTTCATCAGCTTCACAAAGGCCACCCCGAAAGCTCGCTCTGATTTGTCTCTGGCTGAAAAGACAGAAATGTGTGTCTGAGCAGCATGGAAAGATACCAGAAAGCCATGGTCGTGACGCCTGATTTCAGTTTTGCTCTGGGGTGTGACCTTCAACCACATCACAATAAATACCCCTCAGCACGCTGTAAAAACCACACATACTGTGCCACTGAAATCATCTAAAACCCCCAAGTATGCTCCTTTAACTACATTCCCTAATAAACCACACCAGGATTCGCCTGATAACCCAACTCAGAAATGTAGGTGTCTTTTCTTTTTTTTATTATTTTTAGACAAGAGTCTCACTATGTCACTCTCAGTAGAATGCTGTGGCATCACAGCTCACAGCAACCTCAAACTCTTGGGCTTAAGTGATTCTCTTGCCTCAGCCTCCAAGTAGCTGGGACTACAGGCGCTCGCCACAATGCTCAGCTATTTTTAGAGACAAGGTGTTGCTCTTCTCAGGTTGGTCTTGAACCTGTGAGCTCAGGCAATCTACCTGCTTTGGCTCTCAGAGTGCTGGGATTAAAGGCATGAGCCACTGCGCCCGGCCCCAGAAATGTGGGTGTTGATGCCAACTCCATCTCATGGTCTGAACACCTTGCTATTCCTCTGTCTGTACCAGAGTTCAGGCCACCACACCTCTTCCCTTCATTGCTACAAGACCTTTCTAACCCCTCTGTCTCCAGGGCTCTCCTGCCCAGTGCTTTCTCCATGCTGAAGTGAGATTTCCAAAACCCAGTTCAATCCATGTCAACTGCCCTGTTTCAAAGCCCTTAAGGGAGAGATATCAATATCTGTTGTCCTAAAACAGACTCTGCAAGGTATTCGTTCAGTGAAACTTCTGACATGAAGTGCTCAGCACAGCCCTTGAAGCCCAGCAAAATTCACCATACTGATTTGCTTGGCACCAATGAATTTCAAAATAAAGTTGCTAAGTTTTTCAGTTCCCAGTATCTTACTCTCAAGATCCACAAAGGGGCTGCCAAGCAAGAATGCATACATATGTGTGTGAGAATATGTACACATATATGAATGTTCATGTATACATACATATATATCTTTTTTAAGACAGAAATACATCACAGATCCCCTAATACTTACATTCCTGAGACGACCTATGTCGGAAGGTAAATCGGACATGGCAGCGAGTGACCTCTTCTATAGCAATGGACACCTGCACAATGGGAAGAAATTAACGGTTTACTGATATGCAGTGTTTTGTATGCACTGTACAAAGTTAAGTTCAATTTTAGTATCTTATGGCATTAATTACTATAGAGTGAAATTGGATATAGGGCAGGGGTGTCCAACCTTTTTTTTTTTCCCTTTGCTGCACATTGGAAGAAGGGTTGTCTTGGGCCACACATTAAATACACAAATGCTAATGAAAGCTGATTAGGAAAAACAAAAAAAAAAAAGGTCTGCACACATATTTCCTGATAGCCAGCACCACAGATAAGGAAAATCTTCACAAAATCAGTACCTGCCACAGGTTGGACACCCCTTGCTATAAGGTTTCAATCAAAGGGGATAACTATTTTCAAACCAAAAGAATCTCAGAAGAAGATCATCTTGCCATTCACTATAGATTCTGAGCATAGAGGCATTACGAATTTCTAGTAATTTCTTTTTTTCCCTTTTTGAGACGGAGTCTTACTTTGCCACTCTTGGTAGAGTGTCAGCTCACAGCAACCTCAAACTCTTGGGCTTAAGCCATTCTCTTGTCTCAGCCTCCCGAGTAGCTGGGACTACAGGCGCCCGCCACAAAACCTGGCTATTTTTGGAGACAGGGTCTCGCTCTGGCTCAGGCTGGTCTCGAACATGTAAGCTCAGGCAATCTAAGCACCTTGGCCTCCCAGAGTGCTAGGATTACAGGCGTGAGCCAGCGTGCCCGGCTAGTAATTTCTCAAGTATGAAACAGTAAATACTTCAGAGGGTAAAGACTGGTACTTTGAGGTCTACCCAGGACCTTTATATTGATATAGTAATAATTAGGGTCGATAACAGAAGGAAAAGATAAAATACTGGGGGTACAGAAGTGTTCCTGCTGCTCATTTGCACAGGGGGGCAGGGAAAACAGTGCCAGGAGGCAATGAACAGGGCAGAGAAACTGTGGTGAGCAGTTAAATCATAGCATGGTGATAAGTATACTGGAACATTATGCACGTCTCTAAAAATACATGTCTGAAGAGACACGTAGTTTTAAAAAGCACCGCACAAATTTATGTAAACAGCATCATTCAGAACATATGAACCGTATAAAATTGTTGAAATGGTTACTTCTAAATTCAGAGATGAGTGCAATTTATGTTTCTTCTATGAAGTGCTCACATTACTTCAGAAAGAGCTACTGGAATGCCGGGTACAGTGGCTCACGCCTGTCATCCTAGCACTTTGGGAGGCCGAGGCAGGAGGATCGCTTGAGGCCAGGAATTTGAGAGCAGCCTGAGCCCTGGAGAGAGCCCCTTTTGTACAAAAATTAGGAAAATAAACCAGGGGTGGTGGTGGACACCCAAAGCCCTAACTACTCAGGAGGCTGCTGCAGGAAGATCACTTGAGCCCAGGAGTTTGAGGCTCCAGTGAGCTGTGATTGCACCAATGCACTCAAGTTCAGGCAATTGAGTGAGACCTTGGTCCCCACTCAAAAAAGAAAAGGACAGAGAAGGAAAGAAAGGAAAAGAAAAGGAGAGAATTACTGCAGCCTGAGATTCAGAAGCAGTCTCCAGTTCAGGCTTTGACACTCGTGAGCTATAGGATCCTGGGAAGTCACTTCACTTCTTTGCAGCTCAGGTTCCTAATCAGAACAAGGGCATTATAACACCTGTTGCTTCAGCTGCAGAGCTATTATGGGGCTCAAAGGACATGACGGATCTGAAAAGCACTTTGGAACTTATAACACACATATTTAAGTTGAAAAGAGGCCCAGAAGAGTTGGTGAGAAGCCAAGAAGAAAAAAATGTCAGGAGACTGCACGCCCAGTGCAAAGATTTCTGTTTGGTTTTGGACCATCTTGGCAGCCTCTTACATCACCGCAACCGCAAGTCTCTCTGTTCAAATTTCCGCACATTTGTGAATGAGAATGTTATGGAGGAAGGCTGAGTTTATGATAGAACTGAATGACCAATTCATTTCTTACTGCACACCACAGGCAACTCACCTAAAACTTCAGGGTGACGTAGGAATGACTTGGGGGCCAAAAGAAGACGGGAATCTAAACACAGTTTAATAAAGGACGAGGGTCACGGAAGACTCATTCTCACCTTGACAGTCTCATACCAACAGGGTTGCTTGACTTGGTAATAGACCACCGACTTGTATTCTGAAATGCCTTCGTACCCAGCTCCAGGGTGAATTGCTTTCTTTGGATGGAAAAAGAAAAGGAAGAGAGGGCATAATTTTGTTGGGAAAACTAAAGAGGATACTTACCACATACCATGCAAAAGCCCACTACACCCAACACATCCACACAAGGGCATCTGTAAGCTAAATTCGGGGTACGAAGAATAGAGACTTTCTACCACTTTAATTGAGGGTGTAAGCGTATAAATCTGGTAGCAGCTGTGGAAGCCAGCACGGTCAGAACATTCCTCTGTCCTCTAATTTTACTCTCTCTTCTATCCTCCCAATTCCTTTTTCGTCTTTCCTCTCTCAGGAACAGGAGGCCCGATGATGGGGACTAGAGTTACGTCGCCAGTGTGGACGTATCCATATCTCGGGGAAAGAATTTCTCCTTCCTGTCCACCTTCTGCTTTGGGGGGTTGGTGTGTGGGTACAAGTTCAGGGCTGTAACCTTTCCTAGTAATGAACCACTTAGTTGAGCAGGACCCTTGATGGGGCACTTCTGAGCCGGTCAGCAGAGCTGAGTACTGACCAGCAGGAGGAGACATGTCCTTGAAATGAGCTTGTAAGGTGTGAGGACTCTTATCAATGGCAGAAATAACCCACTCCCGTCCGGCGGCCCACGGCACTCTGCGTATCCGTCTAACACAGACCGCCCTTTGACTTTGTAAGCTGTTTGGATATCTGTTTCTTTCATAGATTGTAACATCCCCGGGACACGATGGGATTGTAGTTCACAGCTCCCTGAGCACGGATGCAAAAGGACATTCGGTGCGTTGAGTAAAGCAAGAGCTTGAACTTTAGATTACAAATCAGGTTACTAGAGCTGACTCTAAGGGAGCCAGACGTCAGCCAAGGCCTCCTGCCATACCCTTCTGTGCCCTGAGAATCAAGACTGACTTCTCCATACGGACAGGAAGCTGCCAGACTTGGAGGAACTCTGGCCTGGAAATCAGGAGAGCTGGATCCCCTCCCAGCTCTGCCACGAGCCCTTGTATTTCCCAGAGAAAGGATTTCCTGCAGTTTCCTGATCATTAAATCTAAGAGCAGTCAGTGGTAGCCCCGTCCAGTATGACAGACTCTGGGGACACATCCCCTTTAGTTCTCCCATCCTGGTGAAGAAGAAATAAATGTGCCTTCCAGTGCCACCAGATCCCTCCGGCCACTGTACTCAGCCCCAGTGGAGCTGATCAAGCTTGAAAATGGCTAAATAACTTGGCTCTATGAATGAACCTCCACATCGGAGGCTCCCGCGTGAAATCATCAGTGGCTGTAGGCATTTCACAGCACCATGGAGATGCTTGTTTTCAAGCGTCTCGATGACTTTATTAGTAAAACTGGCCATTGCTAATCACAAATTTAACAGGTTTTGTTATCTTTCCTTGCGAAAAACCCAACGCAACCGGATGCAGAGAGGACACTGAAAGGCTGAACATCTACGGCCCTGGGGGGGGGGACCCCACCCACCTCCAGCATCTCGCCCTCGGCGTCGTGCACAGACATCGTCACCTCCACGTTCTTTGGTGTCTTCTTTTTCCCTTTGTCAAACTCGCCGTGGATTAGGGTGACATAAATATCATTCCGAACATCTCCTGCAACATGACAAGACGCCATTTTTGAGTTTCAGCATGTAATCCTAAGACATGGATGAAATACATGAACTATGAAATGATTGGGCTTTGTCACACTATGCATGTGGCACACGTCTTCCGTACATGGTTTCTCTTTTCAGCTTCCCTCATTTTGCCTTTCCACATACACCAAGCCAGATTTCAAAGATAAACTCACCTTGCCCAAAGGGCAAATGTCTCTACTTAATTTTTTCAGATTCTTGTCTCACTATAGTGGTAAAGCTGCCTTCAGTTAGAGAATAGTACCAATAGTTATTTTTATTTCCTGCACTGGTACTTTTCTAAATTACTCTTTTTAGTTATGGGTACGTAACAGTTATACATGGTATATATTTATGGGGTACGTGTGATGTTTTGAGACAGGCATACAATGTGTAATGATCAAATCAGGGTAAACGGGATATCCGTCACCTCAAGCCTTTATCATTCTTTGTGTTAGGAACATTCCAATACCACTCTTGTCGTTATTTTAAAATACACAATAAATTACTATTAACTATAGTCATCCTATTTTGCTGATGACTAGATTTTATCCATTCTCCCCAACTGTATTTTTGTTCCCATTAACTATTCTCACTTTATCACCTCAAGACAAAACATTTTCCCAGAACGGTGATGATGTGTATAAAGGTAAAATAGCTCTAAAATGGATGAAATAAAGAACTACTTTTTTTTTTTTTTTAATGAGAAAGAAAATCTCACTTTCTAAGTCTTTTATTCATTCATTCCACAATACCCACCATGTGCAGATTACCTGTGCAGCAACGAATTATTAGTGTCCCTTAATTTCCCAAAGGAGGAATGATCTCGTGTATTACTTTAAAAGAGCCTGAGTTTTTCATGCAGTAGATTGGTTGGTTTTTTCCAGAATTTTTCTAACATGGCATGGTTGGCTTTCTAGAATTTTTTTTTTTTTTTTTTAAGGCCAGGGCTGGGTTTGAACACGCCACCTCCGGCATATGGGGCCAGTGCCTTACTCCATTGAGCCATAGGCGCTGCCCGGCTTTCTAGAATTTTTATTAATATTACCGCATATACTCGAGTATAAGCCGAGTTTTTTCTGTCACAAAATTTGTGCCGAGTTCGGGTTTTTTGGCACAAATTTTGTGCCAGAAAAACTAGGCTTATACTCGAGTATATACAGTAATTAGTTTATGTTAATAGACAGAAAGTTCCTCTAGGGATCGATTTCCTTTTACCGGAATGAAGATTTTGCACGGAAATGGGTGAAGTCAGTGAATTCACGTGAACACACGTGACGATCACCCACATCGGGTGGCAGAAAAGGTGAAACTGAAGTGAGAACCTGGAGGATGTTTACAGTCTTGTCACTAAAAAGAACAGGGAGATTCAGAGCACAGCGGGAGCTTTGGGTTTCCTGAGACAGAGCAGAGCAAGCAAGCCACGTGCTGGAAACGTAAGCAAGAGGAAGGGACGTGCAAATAAAGCACACGTATCTCCTAGACTGAGGACTTCTGCTATTTGGGAGGGTCTGAGTGGAATATAAAGGAAGAGAGCATAAAGAGAAATTTCCCTTTTTTTTTTTTCTGGAGATAGTGTCTCATTATACTGCCCAGGCCAGAGGGCCAAGGCTGTTCACATGTGCAGTCCTGCTCCTGACCAACATAGGAGCTTTGGACTGCTCAGTTTCTGACCCAGGCTGGTTTACCCACCCTTAGGCAGTGTCCAGCTTAGTGCGGGCCCTCGACTGCCACACAGCACTGTAGCCCAGAACTCCTGCACTCAGGGGATCCTCCTGCCTCAGCCTCCCGAGTAGCTGGGACTACAGGCATGGAGTAGAAAATTTTGACTTATGTTTAACAAAGTGTTATTTTGAGTTCGTGCACTGGGTAGCTTTCTAAGGTACTCGAGCAAGGCTGTTTGTATATCCCACTGTTTCAGTACCACTCAATATAAATAACCCAATCTTAGGGGTCCAAGTTGCCTCGACTGTCCAATTAGTACTAACTGCTCCTGGGAGGAAGCAAACAGGTGGGTAGAGGCTGTTTACCTGGCAGTATTATTTCAGGGAAGCCCATCTTCCGGGCTATTGCTGTTGATCTGTCAACTAAGTGTGAAAAATTCTTCTGAACTTGTGTGAGGTCACCTGGCAAAAGCTTCAAGGACACCCAAAGACCTTTAAAGAAATAAAAGGTAACCTATTCGTTAGTTGTGTGATCTATATAACACATACATGTCAATGTTGAGAAAAGCACAGCCATATCCAGATGTCTTATTATAAAGATGTAAATTCTCCCCCAGTTAAAACACAATTTTAATGATACTCCCATCAAAATCACAACAGGCCTTGAAAATTGGACAGAAATGTGAACAGATGCTTCTGGTGGGGACCAAATGAGTACAAATAGGCCCTATCTTGTACCGAATGATGAGTGATACTGCTGGTAAAAAGGATCTATTAACATAAAGCAATATCAAAGTATATTGTAAAGCCACAATAATGTGTGATACTAGTGGTAAAAAAAGATATATATAAAGCAATGAAATTAGGGTGGTGCCTGTGGCTCAAAGGGGTAAGGCACTAGCCCCATATGCCGGAGGTGGTGGGTTCAAACCCAGCCCCGGCCAAAAACTGCAAAAAAAAAAAAAAAAAAAGCAATGAAATTAAATACTATAGTAGATAGTAATTTAATAAATAGCAAAAGAGAGAGATAACAAATCATGAAGAAACCTGACTGTATAAATGCACTGGGATAATTTTCTTGCTACTTAAGCAGAATTTAATTTCACAACTCTTATTTTCATTAAAATAAATTCCCAATAAAGTAAATAGGAAAAAAGACAAAATTAAAAGAAAATTAAGCGTACATGTGTTAAGTCCCTGAGCATGAGCCATTTTTCTGAGAGAAATAAATAGAAAAAGTTACAGACGCAAAAGAATTATCTATATACAAACTAACATCTTTGATATGCATAAAAAGTATACTACAAAAGGGTGATGTAAGAAATTGTGAATTTGTATCCATTCAAAGAATCTCACAAGTAAATAGGACAAGAATAGACAATTCGCCTGGAAGTAAAAGTTTATCAATATTTGGTAAACCAAAATGCAGAAAAATATGTCTTAGATAAGACAGAAAGATTATTCTCCTCCTTATTTAAAGAGCTCATAAAATCCAAGAAGGAAAACTTCAGGAAACCCATAAATATTTACGAAAAGTAGATTAATCCACCAATGAGTCATTTCTTAAGACGCAAATGAACTAAGAGTCCACTTTTCACCTTTCAGCAGGTAAAGACGCTAAAAAATCAGTTCACAAAGTGAGCAAAAATATAGTAGACAAATATTTAAACACGGTGATTGGCACTCACCGGAAGAAATCTATGGCAAGAGATCTGGCGATGTATCTTGGGGATTAAGCTTGTTTCTACCATTTGACCCAGAAATCTTACTGCTGAGAATTTTCTTGGGGAGGTAGTGCTAAATATAGAAAAAGTCTTAAGTAGAGGGCCGTGCCTGTGGCTCAGTGAGTAGGGCGCCAGCCCCATATGCCGGAGGTGGCGGGTTCAAACCCAGCCCCGGCCAAACAACTGCAAAAAAAAAGTCTTAAGTAGTCCCAGCAAAGTTATTTAAATTTATGATGGTGACAAACTAGAAAGTACTTAAATGTCTATAGGGGATTTAATATGCTTAAATCTAAGCAATGGACTATTATACAGCCAAAAAAATGTTTGTGAAGAACATAAAAACATTTGCAAAGTGGTTGTTTTGTCAAGTAGCAAAAGTGGAAATGACTTTTCAGTTTTGTTAAAAAAAAAAAAAAAAAAAAAAAATCACACACCCCTGAGGTTGCCATACATAGGGAAATGGGAACTTATAGCTAAATGCACGTTTATTTACAAAACATTCATTATAAAACTTTACAAAATACTTCTCTACATGTTGATATATAAATATAAAAAATATAAAGTATGAGTTTGTTTTTTTTGCAGTTTTTGGCAGGGGCTGGGTTTGAACCTGCCACCTCTGATATATGAGGCCAGCGCTCTACTCCTTTGAGCCACAGGCGCCACCCAAGTATGAGTTTCTTAAATTTCCTATTCATGGTGACTTTGGGACAACTTGCCTTTTAAGTATGAGAGTTTCCCATTCTAACTGAAATTATATTCTTAGGTTAAGAGCTCTAAAAACCCATGATATATTAAGGTATTTGTTTCAGATTCTATTTGATTTAAAATTCAGTTTCAGTAAGCAGACTTCTCTCAGTTAAAACTTTATCAACAGAATGTTCTGTGGAGGTACTAAAAACAACTAACAAAGTTTTGGATTACTTTATATTAATATATATTCACATTTGTATTCTTCCTTCCTCTCAATTTTGGGAAATGTAATGAGATAAACCTATTCAGATCGGAACATAATTATTCACGAATCTCTTCTCTGTTTGTGTGTCCACCTGGAGTCAGCCTCGGGAATGCAGGGTAGACAAAAGTAAGGAAAGATTCAGGGGATATGGCTGGGCTCAGTGGCTCACACCTGTAATCCCCGCACTCTGGGAGGCCATGGCAGGAAGATCACTTGAGCTCAGGAGTTTGAGACCCGCCTGAGTAAGAGCAAGAGCAAACCACCTCTACTAAAACTAGAAAAATTAGCAGGGAATGGTGGCAGATGTCTGTAGTCCCAGCCTCCTAAGCTGACACCATGGCACTCCAGACTGGGCAACAGGGCGAGACTCTGTCTCAAAAAAAAAAAAAAGATTCAGGGGATAAAAATTTGTTCCGTAGAAATTCCAAAATACAACAGTGCTCCAAGTCACTGCTGGGTGTATCTCAGCGTTCTTTGAGTATTAAAAGTGTCTGGTACAAAGTGAGGTGGGTGGACCCCCGCAGAGGTTGTTTTTTATTAGGAAAAGATAAAGCAAGGGCTGGAGTCCAAGGACCAGCTCTGAACATCCCCACCCTTAGCAAAGGCCCTTCTCAGCCCAGCACACAGGGAGGGCCCAGGGCCACGTACCTTGGCCTTTGTGATTCACTTCCTTTGCTGCTATCACTTTGTTTAAGACTGAAGTGAGGGGCTCATTCTCCCCGATCACGTGTGATGTTATCAAGGGTGACATGATGAGCTGCCTCTGGCGGATGTAGGTTTCCATTGCGATCCTGGGAGAGACAGAAATAAAGGGTGAGGAGAGAAGGGAAGTCTGGGGAGCACAGCCTCTGATAGTGGTGACCTGTATGGGAGTAGCTCGGAAATATCACACTACACTCTGTCCTGCCTTTGGGTGCCCATGTTAAACACTAAATTCATCTTGGAAAGATCTGAGGCAAAGAGGAAGAAAGAAACCCAAGAATAAACAAAGCTGAAGGCCAAATGTTAACAGCTAAAATCAAAGGCAACACTCCAGGCTCTTTCGGAGCTGCTATAAAGGAATTAACCAAGGATCCACTGCAGGACAGGCGGGAGGCAGGGGCCCCCAGCCCTATTCCTACTTGACAGTGAGCTCTGTCAAGGTCTCCCTCCAGACCTTAGTGTCCTCCGAAGACAGGAGATGGGCTCTGATCACACACCTTTTGAGGCCCCCCATCCAGTGCTGATACTCTGTGTAGGAGAGCAGTGTACAAGCAGGACATCTGGTGGGTGTTCGTAGATTTCTGTGCCATGACTAACTATACCCACAATGGCGATGGGTGCCACCAAATAAGCTCCACATGAATGGTCACATCAGGCTGAGGCTCCGAAAGGGTGATCAAAGAACCACACAGAGTCCCCATCTTATGGACGGCAGCCCTGTCACCAGTAACCGCGTGTTGCCTGGAATTATCCTCTCTGCCCGCTCTAGGCAGACCAGCTTTCTCTGCAGAGTTCCTTGCACCCTGAGAATAAAACTCATTGCGTGTGTGAGATGGGACTGCCAGACTCTGAAATTTTTTTTTTTTTCCCAAATGACTCTGTCTAGATGGATTTATAAAATACACATACAAAACCCTCCTAGAGGAAAACACTACAGAGTGTTTGAAGTGGGTCATAAAACAGATTACGAAATAGGTCATAAATCTTAGACGTTCAATGCCAGAGTCTGCCACTTGCATGGTGAACACGTCACTGTGGCTGCTGGCTGCACAGTGACCAGGAATCAAGTTAGGGCCAGGTTTGTCAGGGACTCAGAGTGTGTGTTATCATACCGTGAGGACAAGCTGGCTTCGGGAGGACAGCAGGTTCAGAAATGGAGCAGAGAGGCACAGAACCAAAGAAAGAAACCCCCCATAAAGGTGAAAACAAATATACAGCTAGATATTTCAAGTAACTTTCATATCCATGAACAGTGCTCCTATTATATATAATAATATTAATACACACACACATATATATAATCCATTATACATGCATATGAGAGGAGCAGCATTTATAGGTATAGTACTATGGATTATATTTTATACACATTTATATTTATTCAACATATAGTTTTGTGCTGTATAACAATGTTTCGCTCATTGACAGCCCACATACACAACAGTGGTCCTAGGATACTATAAAAGAACTGAGGGTGGCGCCTGTGGCTCAGTGAGTAGGGCGCTGGCCCCATATACCGAAGGTGGCAGGTTCAAACCCAGCCCTGGCCAAAAACTGCAAAAAAAAAAAAGAGAACTGAAAAGTTCCTATCGTTTAGCGAGGCTAAAGCTGTCCTAAAGATGTAATGCAACGGTACCTATTCTATGTTTATCTATATTCAGACACACACTTACCACTGTGTCACAACTGCTTGCAGTATTCAGGTGGGAATCCCAGGGCAACAGGCTAGACCAGGCGTCCTCAAACTACGGCCCGCGGGCCACATGAAGCGGTGTGATTGTATTTGTTCCCGTTTTGTTTTTTACTTCAAAATAAGGTATGTGCAGTGTGTGTAGGAATTTGTTCAGAGTTTTTTTTTTAAATATAGTCCGCCCCTCCAACGGTCTGAGGGACAGTGAATTGGCCCCCTGTTGAAAAAGTTTGAGGACGCCTGGGCTAGACCATAAAGCCTAGGGGTGTGGGCTACATGCTCCAGGTTTGGTTAAGACTCTGGGATGTCTGCACAACAATCAAACCATCTAATGATGCAATTCTCAGAACGTCTCCCCATCACCAAGCAATATATGACTGTATTTTATTTAGCATATTATATGTGATTTAATATTTATGAATTCAATTTATGAATAAGTTAACATTGTATACAATTCGATATATTGCCTTTAATATACTTATTTAAATATGTTTGTATATTAAATAACATATCTTTATATGTTTATATTCTATATGCATGTATATATATATAAAAACAGTAGTGGCATTTATGGATATGGAAGTAGAATAAATATCAGCACTGTACCTCATAAAATATTCAGCTCAGTATATTACTGGAAGGTCAACATATAGGTTGATTACCCTGGCATCACAGCTCACAGCAACCACAAACTCTTGGATTCCAGGGATTCCCTTGCCCCAGCCTCTGAGTTGACCAGTTTTTCTATTTTCAGTAGAGATGGGGTCTCACTCTTGCTTAAGCTGGCCTCTAATTCCTAAGCCCAAGCAATTCACCTGCCTCGGCCTCTCAGAGTGATAGGGTTACAGGTATGACCCACCATGCCTGGCCTTAAGCAATGCACGTTTCCTTATACTCACCTGAATACTGAATATCTTAAATGTTTAAAAAAAAAAAAACTGCTCAAATCAAAACCTTATTGTTTTAATTTGTACTTAATTGACCTTCAACATATTCACAATGCCACTTCTTTCTGCATTTATTTCCCTTTGAGTGTCCTTATTTCTATTAATTCCTTTTTTATTATCTCACAAACGCTGCAAAATTTTTGTTATTTTTGGGAGGCACCTGTGGCTCAGTGAGTAGGGCGCCAGCCCCATATACCGAGGGTGGCAGGTTCAAACTCAGCCCTGGCCAAACTGCAAGCAAAAAAAAAGAAAAAAAAATTAATTTTTTAATGTATAAGTTGTTTACAGTTTGGGGGTGTTTAAACCTGCCAATTTCTCTCTTTTTTTTGGTTGAATCTTTGGTGTCTGACTTACAAATGGCTTCCCTCCTGTCACTGTTTCATAAAACTTCTATTTTCATGGAATATATTAAGATGTTTACTCTAATATGTTTAATCATCTGGAATTTACATGGGCACAAGTTGTGAGACAAGGCTGTAATGCATGTTTCTTACGTGGTTATCCAGTTGTCTCCTACCCCAATTTTTTTTTTTTTTTTTTGCATAACTTACCTTTCTTCATTAATTTGCAATATTGTTTGTAAAACTATGATATACTAACTCAAATATCCGTGGTCTGGTTTCTGCAATTCTTTGTTCACTGATATGTAGAGGGAGTTACAAGTGAGCTGAGACAGTGACATCTAACTGGCATGACAGTGCCAGTAGGGGTCAGTTCCAGCAATGTTCCCAGCCCCTGCCAGGCCAGCTAAGCCTGCACTGGTGCTGGAGCCAGGCACCTGTACTCCCAGTTACAGCCAGAGGGGCCTTGCAAAGCCCTATGGAAATCCTTTCATATACTTTCAGGCTGGCTGTCCCCCCACTTGCATGAACCCTAAGCCATGTATTAGTCAGCTCTTTGCTCTCAGAGGGAGGTTCCCTGGCCAGTAGCACCTGTAAGAGGCTTATTAGAAGCAGACCTTACACCTACTGGATTAAATTCTTTTTTTTTTTTTTTTTTTTTTTTTGCAGTTTTGGCTGGGGCTGGGTTTGAACCCGCCACCTCTGGCATACGGGACCAGCACCCTACTCCTTTGAGCCACAGGCACCACCCTGAATTAAATTCTTCATCCTAACATGACCCGAGCTGATTCACATGCATGACCCAGTGTGCACAGCCCTGTGCTAACCCACAACATCCCTATCTTCCGTGAAACCTGTTCTGTATGCTCGACTCCACATCTATGCTGACACTTATCATGCCAAAATGGCACCATTCTCAGGATTCTGGCACGGAAAGACACGGCCCTTGATTTATCTATTCCTTACTTCTCTTCGGTAGACTCGGGAAAGTTTAGTTTGCCATCTTAAATAAGTCCAACATAAAGGACTTAGAAAAAAGTCTTTTGTCCAGCTCCTATCTGACAATCTTCCCACTACGAGTCCTTCCTTCCCTAAGGCTTCCCAGCCCCTGGGTCTGTGCGAACACGCCATGCGGCTGGCTAACCCAGGTCTCAAGTCACTGGAGGAATGCCAAGGTACTTACTGCTGGAAGGGAATAAAATGTTGCTTTTCTTCATCGTCCACCTTCCCGTGTACGATATCGGTAATATCCATCACTGGAAAAGAGACAAACTTCACTAAAGAAAGTAATTGCTTCAGGCCTCAGTAAATTACGATGGAGGAGGACAGTAAATGCCAGGGGAGGAAAGACACCAAGCTGGGACAAAGGTTCTTTTATTTCTAAACCAGTGATGATTCCCGTGTATCCAACCCCGCAAGAGAACAATGCACAAGGTACTTGGGAAGAGGCTTGGATTTAACTGGATCAGTCCTGCAGGCACTTTAAAGATTCTACAAGATCGAGTTGCTAAATTCTTGAGAATTTTGACGGCAGATTATTTTTAGAGACAGAGTCTCACTTTATCACCCTCAGTAGAGTGCTATGGCATCACAGCTCACAGCAACCTCCAACTCCTGGACTTAGGTGATTCTCTTGCCTCAGCCTCCCAAGTAGCTGGGATTACAGGTGCCCGCTACAAGGCCCGGGTATCTCTTTGTTGCAGTTTGGCCGGGGCTGGGTTTGAACCCACCACCCTTGGTACATGGGGCTGGTGCCCTACTCACTGAGCCACAGGCACCGCCCGACACCAGATCACTTTTTAGTAAGTCTGCATTGAAAGCCACAGAGAGCACATGGTTTTGGCAGGAGCATCATAAAAATTAAAGATCTGGGGAGAATCTCAAACGGAAATAGTCCGAGTGTCTTTCTGATTTTCCTGCTTTCCCAATAAGCCAGGTCACCAAGAGCACAGAACAGATTTGTGATTTGCTCCTTTGCACACAAGAAGAGCATTTAAACAGTAAGGCTCTGTTCTAAGCCTACTTCAGGTGCTACAGATATCTTGGCCACATTTTGAGAGATAAGGAAACTGAGGCACAGAAACTTTTAAGAATTTACCCTAAGTTTTGAAGTGGTAAAGACAGGGTATGAACCCCACAGTGATTACAGAGCTAACCACAGAACCACCTCACCCAGAGAATTAGCACGTGGGCCACTCCGAAGCTACTAAAATCAGGCAGGGCTCCCAGTAAGAGTGATCCCTTGGTTAATAAATTACATTCTGGCCATAAAACACACAGGAACAATCTACTCCCCAGATAACCTGTTTGGAGATTAAAAGAAATACTGTAATCTGAGACAATAACTCATAATGAAAAATAAAAGTTAAGCGGTGCCTGTGGCTCAGTGAGTAGGGCACCATCCCCATATACCGAGGGTGGTGGGTTCAAACCCGACCCCGGCCAAACTGCAACAAAAAAAGAGCCAGGCATTTGGCAGGCGCCTATAGTCCCAGCTACTCGGGAGGCTGAGGCAAAAGAATCACCTAAGCCGAAGAGGTGGAGGTTGCTATGAGCTATGATGCCACGGCTCTCTATTGAGGGCAACAAAGTGAGACTCTGTCACTAAAAATAAAAAAAAAAAGAAAGGAAAGGAAAGAAATGCCTTCTCAAAACTAACTCAGGCAATGCAGTATGGAATACTGGTGAGATATAGGAGTAAGCAGGGTACACAGTCAACTTGTGGGCCCTTCATGGAACCCAACAAAAACTGTACTCAAAAAAAAAAAAAAAAAAGGAGACATTTTTTATTTGACCTCCCAAAATAGGCAGTTCATTTGTTGATGCCATCACTTCGTTACTCCTAAGCTGTGCTGATGCTTGGAATCAAGGCTCAGAGTAAATCAGACACCTCTCCCTTCCCGCAATGTTCAATACCCCAAACACACACACACACACACATGCTGAAATAAAAAAGAAAGTAAAACTCTCAAGCTTCATGCCTGAGTCTCTCTGGCCCATTCTGAATGACGCCGCCCTTCAAGATGCCCTACCCCACCCTTTTATGGAACAGTAAGATCGTCAGATAGGCGGCCACCCTGTCCTGGGCCAGGACCCCTGGGCTCTTCTGAGATGTTATTTTCATTCTCTTTTAGGAAGTAATGCTGTTCCCTATGGTCAGAGCTGGAGCAAGTGAGTCCCAGGACAGAAAAGGGGTGCAGCAAGTCTCATGGGGGACGGAGGCCACTGAGCTCTCCAAATACCTCATCGGGCCAACCCTGGGAACATGGGGCATCTGGGCCCTTGTTCCAGGAGCACAATTACGATGTTTCATTGATGGCCGTCCAACTGTCAGTGACCAAAATGTCAACGTGAGACAAAAAAATCTATTTCCTCAATAGCACCAACTACAGGGGAAGCTATCAGACCTCTTGGAAGATTCTGGGTCTGCTGTGAGCCCAGGACAATGTTGCCTTTGAAGACCAAATTTCCTAGATTGGCAAAGCCCTTGCCAGTGTATTTTATGCTACTAAATTACAATGCAGACGGAGGCAGGGGACATCCTCAGGGCAGTCATGCCTGAGGTTGTGAATAAGACACTGTTCTGGGCACTAGGTGGGGACACAGAACCCAAGAAAAGACACCTGGTCACCCAAGGCAGTAGGTGTGTGCCTGATTACCCACCAGGACAACCTGTCTCTGGGCAGGCCTGCCCTTCTCTCTCCCGCCCTCTTTCTTTTAATTTTTAAAATTAAAGCAAAACACCCATAAAATGTACCATCTTTGCAATTTTAAGTGCATACAGTTTAGTGCATTCATGTGGTTATGCAGCTGTCACCATCATCTGTCTGCAGAACTTTTCCATCTTCCCAACTGAAACTCTGTCCCCATTAGACACTAGCTTCCATTCCCATCCCCCAGGCTCTGGAAACCCCCAGTTCCACTTTTTCTGGATAAACCCGACTCCTCCGGGTGCCCCATGTAATACAGTATCTGTTTGTGACTTGCTTATTTTTACTCAGCATCATGTCCTCGAGGTTCACCCATGTTGTGGAATGTGCCAGAATTTCCTGTTTGCGGCAAGGAACCTTCCATCGAATGTATGTGCACACCCCACGTTTGGTTAATGTGTTGCTGTGCTGGTGGATTCACGCACTGGGCTGCTCCTACTTTTCAGTCACTGTGAATAGTGCTGCTGTGAACACAGGTGCACCAACATCCCCTTGAGATGCTGCTTTCCATTCTCATGACGCGGGACTGTTGGAGCATCTGGCAGTTCTGTGTCTAATATTTGCAAGAACCATCGTCCTGTTTTCTATAGTGGCCACACCTTTTGCACTTGACGCTGGCTGCACCTCCTACCTGCTACTCCGAAAGGTCTGCGGAGGCCGCACGTGTGCTTCTTGCCTTCCTTCAGCTCCATGTGGCCCACACGGACGATCTGGCACACGAGGCTGATGCGCGGCCGGATGAGATCCGTGCTGCTGAGGTCCTAAGGGGCAGACCGAATGGGAGACCAGGTCAGGCTGAGGCAAGCTGCCACCTGCATCTTTTCATTCAACAACACAATACTGTGCTTGGTTCTCACTGCTGAAGTATGTCCGTGTCACACTGTCAAACTATGGGTGACCCAAATGTCAACATAAGACAAAACTCTATTCGATTGCGCGAACCACTCTCCTCTCTTCCCCATTTCCATCCAAGAACTATCGTGGCATCAGAGACAATGATTTTATGTTCATAAGAAAGTGCTTTCTTGTTCCCCAGTTCCTACTTCCAGTTTACAAATCAGTTCATAGTCAATCTAACATTTCTAGCAATCAAGGTCAGTACTGAAAACTCAGGACATTTCATTGTCACTACTTTATATCCTTCCAGGACATAACTCAGTCCAGGATGCATTTCGGTGCCAAATAAAATAAAAACTTGCATCACACTGACATTTACAGAGTAGCCACACTCATCTGTGACTTTTCATTTCATCCTCAAACCAATCCAGAGACAACTATAACGCAAGCCCAGCTTTCTATAATTATTCCCCTGCCTTATGAGAAATATCCACTGAAAGTGTCTTGTCATATGTTTAAGGATGAGAGCTGTGTAGATGAAATGTCTTTATTTTTTGTGGCTAATACTCTACACTTGATTGTATTCTTCAGGAGGGGTGAGTAAACCTGGGAATGAGCTCATGTATCTCATTCAATTTAACATCAGGAATAATTTAATTGCATCCCAGAATTGGTTTTATGAAACAGCTGCCCAAGGACTATTTACTGAATCAGGAATGACTTTCAAAGTAATTGCTACAAATCCATTCCCTGTAATTTAGTTAACTCACATCTCCAACATAAGAATAGGTACCAATGATATTATCGTCCTGAATTTCTACTATAAGTTCTGCAAGACTTGTAAATAGAAAAAATAAAGACAGCGGGTAACCAGCTACATAAACTGTGCAGCACTGATGCAGCAGCCTCCCCTTATCGCAGGTGAGTGTGTTCCAAGATCCCCAGGGGATGCTTAAAACCACAGGTAGAACCAAGCCCCACACATACTATGTTCTTTCCTATACAGGTAACACGTGCGAACAACTTCCACCTTCTCACTTAAGGAAGCACTTCACAGCTTCTCCGTGACATATCTGAATGGCTAACGTCACTCTTCTTGTGCTCTGGCACCAATATCAGATAAGGGTGACCTGAACATTAGCACGGTGATGCAGGACAGTCCATCTGTCACCACGAGGGCTCCTAAGTGACTAACGGGCAGGGAGGCTGACGGCACGGAGGCAAGATGGCTCAAGGGTTCATCAACCTACTCATAGTGGCTTGCAATTTCAAACATATACATGGAATTTTCCATTTAGTATTTTTGGACCATGGTCGACCACAGGTAACTGAAACTGCGGAAAGCGATACCGTGGATGAGGGGATTCTAGTACGCTACTAAGTAACACATGATCATTTATAAATGAGGTTGTCTTATGACCGAGGAAACAGTCAGCACATTTTATTTAATAGAAAATGCTGCAAGTGACATTTACACACAAGATGATCCTACGTGAAGGGAAAAGGGATACAGTGCAGCTATTCTAAAACGGTACCGATTAGAAGATGGGTCGGTAATAACTTTTGTAATGTGAGCATTTACACGAAGCCCAATGAATGCCTTTTAATTTTAGGGAAAAAGTCCACACAGCATAGAACTGGGGGAAATGGTCTGGCAGAGGTTTTAAGAAGAGTTCTAGGAACTTTTCTGTCTGCAGGTACTGGGTGGTTAAGGCACAGGTGGCACAGGTGACTCAGTGCAGGGACAGGAACAGCCCAGGCCTCTCCCGGTGGTGGAACGCTGCCAGAGGAATAAACATGAGGGCAGCTGCTCCTTCCTGCCACTTCCCACGGCACATTGCCCTAGACTCTGCTTTCCCAGCCCTGAAAGTGGACTAGAATCAGGGGCTAAGACACACATGCGGCTCAAGGTCAGAAGGAAGTGAAGGGGGAGGGGGGTCTCTCCCTTTACCCAAAAGCACAGGGCAGCAGCTGTTCAGCATGAGAAGCCCTGATGTCAAGAAAAGTGAGACGCCTACCCCACCCCCAAAGGTTCCTATTCCAAGAGAAAGACAGTCACTTGGCCCCAAACTACAGCCCCAAACATTTCCTTGCAGGCAGCAGCACTTTGGACGAGAGGGCAAGCCCGCTCAGATACGCGTATGCGGACCATCTAAAGCTGCCTCTGCCCCACCGGGAACCTATTCTGAGTCTTCTCCCCTGGCTCTCTGCACAGCACACTCTAATCACTTCATACTCTAACTCAAATGATTCCTTCTCTCAGAGGCCTGCCCTAGCCAGCCCACTTAAACAGCACCCCTCCGCCAGCCCAGATCACCCCAGTCCCCTCCACAGCACTCAAGACTTCTAACATTCTCTATAATTTTCCCATTGATTTGTTTATTGGGCACTGTCTGTCTTTCCCATCGGGACAAAAGCTGTTTGAGAACAGGGTTTTTTCTATCTGATAGGTTCATGGATATAGCTTACGTGCCTAAACCAGTGCCTGGCATCTGTTAGGTGCACAATAAACACCTGCTGAATGAATGGGTGGGTGATGAGAACGAGTCAGCGCAAGGCAGGACTTACGGTGAACACTGCCTGGAGGTTGTTGAGCTTCTCTATTTCCTTGGGCATGCCGTTACTGCCCCAACGGATCAGATAGTTCTCACTGGCAAAGAAAAAAGTATTCTGAATGAGAGTAACTGGGGAAGGGGGCTGCCGTTAGTACAGACTCACGAAGGCACAAGGGAGGGACTGGAATGCTCCATTCGTTAACTCAAGGGTAGAAGTGCAGGGAGCTGAGCAGGGAACTGACTCCACATAATTGGCCACACACACCCTGGCTTTAGAGGCGAGTCCTTGCTGCCATTCGAGGGCACATCCCCCATAGACCCAGCACAGACACTCCTTGAGACCAACTGACACTGTTGTTCTTAGGGGATTCTACTATCTGGAGACTTCCTTCCATCCCAAATTCTTAGCATAAAAGTTGCAGCTTTGCTGAGTTGAAACATTAATGACTGTGTAACAATCATTCCAAATCTATCCCCTATAATCCATAATGCCACTTTCAAAAAAAAAAAAAAAAAACAAAATAAAAAAACAATGATTGAGACTGTCCTGATCAGGGTCTGGAACCCAAATTTTTTTTTTTTTTTTTTTAAATAAAGTTTTATTCTGTCACCCCTGGTAGAGTGCTGTGGCATCATAGCTCACAGCAACCTCAAATTCTTGGGCTCAAGTGATCCTCTTCCCTTAATCTCCTAAGTAGCTGGGACTACAGGCACTTGCCACAACACCTGGCTATTCTAAGAGATGGGGTTTCACTCTTGCTCAGACTGGTCTCAAACTCCTGAGCTCAAGGGATCCAGCTACCTTGGCCTCCCAGGTACTAGGATTATAGGCGAGTGCCTGGCACAAAAAAAGTCTTTTTAAAGAGATGAACAATCAGTCAATAATTACCTTTAACATTAATAGCCTTCTCAAAAATAAATCTACATTTTCTTAGGGGCTCAGCCCCACTGCCAGCACTAAGGCTGAACTATGCCTTTATCATTCCTACAGTATTGAAAATAATTTTTTTAATAGACTTTATTTTTTTAGAGCAGTTTTGGGTTCACAGCAAACATGAGCTCAAAGTATGGAGTCCCATGTAGCACTCTCTATAGAGTACCTCCCTCTGCTATCACCAATCTCCCCACCAGCATGATGTGGTTGTTACTGATGATAAATCTACAGGGACACATCACTATCACATAAAGCCCTCTGCTGTATCAGGGCCGCCATCTCGGTGTTGCGTATTCTATGGGTCTGGACAAAAGCACAATGACACATATCCACCAGGAGAGCACTGTGTCCTGCACAGCAGTTCCACTGCCCCGACATCTGCTCTCTCCACCTGTTCACTCTCCCCTAGGGTCTTCTGAATTCTGTTCCTGTCACCACATCCTGATGAATTTTATATGATCCCTAAATTCCACAAACCATGACCGCTCTCTTTCACCAGTGATACCTATAGGCTTAATAGCAAAAGGACTTTATTTTCCTTTCCTTTTTTTTTTTTTTTTTTTTTTTGAGACAGAGTCTCATTATGCCGCCCTCAGTAGAGTGCTGTGGATTCACAGCTCACAGCAACCTCCAACTCTTGGGCTTATGCGATTCTCTTGCCTCAGCCTCCCAAGTAGCTGGGACAACAGGCGCCCACCACAATGCCCATCTATTTTTTTGTTGCAGTTGTCATTGTTGATTTTAGCTGGCCCGGGCCAGGTTCGAACCCACCAGCCTCAGTGTATGTGGCCAGCGCCCTACCCACTGAGCTATGGGTGCCACCAAGGACTTTTTCTTTCTTTCTTTCTTTCTTTTTTTTATTAAAACATAGCTGTGTACATTAATGCAATCATGGGGCACCATGAACTGGTTTTATATACAATCTGAAATATTTTCATCACACTGGTTAACACAGCCTTCCTGGCATTTTCTTACTTATTATGTTAAGACATTTATATTCTCCATTTAGTAAGTTTCACATGTATCCTTGTAAGATGGGAGGGGAGGGGGAAGATAGGTGGAGGGAGGGTAATTGGTAGGACTTTATTTTTTATTGCCTAGTCATCCTCTTTCTCTTTTCTATCTTCTCTTCTCAAATGTAGCAAAGAGCTCCTCGGGGAGGGTGTAGCTGAAGGCTGGGTCTCTTTTCCAAGGTCCACAGCAGGTGATCTGGTCCTCTGGTACCTGATAAAAGTGGACTGGTCTGGGTCATAAAGGGCCATAAGCAGCTCTGCATCTTCCCCGATATTGCAGACAAAGTTCTTGAAGTTCACGTAGAGGCCGTAAGTGTGGATGCTGCTGAAGATGGACTGGCCTCGCAGGTCCAGGTTCTGCAACATTGACTGAACACAGAGGAAAAGAGAGAAAAACATCTTGATTTCAGCAAATGGGAGATGCTGGGAATGAAGCCAACCCGCAAAATGGGGAACAAAAAACCCACCACCGAGGGGAGACAAATGTGCTAAGACGAAAGCCTCTGTAAACGAATACACCTTACACTTAGCGAGTAAAATATAATCATTATTATGTAGATGATGGAGACTATCCTGTTCAGGGTCTTAAACCCAAGTGATTCAATAAATTCTGTCTGCAGGAGTTAACTCATGGTTTTGGTAGCTCTAAGACGTTCTCATCTCTCATGGTGGCTTCTGAAGGAAGTTCAAAAGCACGAAATCCATGATCCATTACCCATCTCTGTAGAAATAACTCTCATTGGAAACAAAAGAGCCCACTGGGAAGGCTTAACCCTCAGCCAATGGTTTACCACTGGATTCAGAAACACAAACTTGATCGCCACAGTGCTAAATAAGTAAAAACGACAAACTACGGGCAATTGACACAAATCTTTTACTCAGGAGGACAGAAAGACTGGAAGAAAAAATAAACCAAAATGTCAATAGGGTTAGCCATCATATGGATGACTTTTTTATTTTTTGGTACATTTTTCTTTTCTTTTGTGTCCAAATATGAATTTCAAAAATCTTTATCTGTCAATATTTTAATTATTTTGAAAACTGTAATACATGTACCAAATGCAGAAGATTATACAATAAAAAGTCTTCCTCCCACTCAGTTCTCCTTCGCAGAAGTTATCAATTTCTTATCATTTCAGAGTTAGTCTCTGCATGTGCAAGCCTGGGTTATAGACAGTCTCTTCTGACACATAAATAACAGCATCTTACATATACCATTCTGCACCTTAGTCTTTTCACTTAAGATATATCTTTGCAATCTTTCCCTGTCAGAACATACACAGCTGCCTCATTCTTTTGGCTGTGTTTTGCTTTTCAAATGAGGGCATAAATGATTTTGAAGGATTTCTGTTCTTATGGACATTTGGACCAGAATGTTTATTGTCGTCCAATTCATAATTGCCAAGTTGTGGAAGCAGCCCAAATGCCCATCAACCCATGAATGGATTAACAAATTGTGATATATGTATACCATGGAATACTATGCAGCCATAAAAAAGATGGAGACTCACTATATGTTTACCTGGATGGAGCTGGAACATATTCTTCTTAGTAAAGTATCTTAAGAATGGAAAAGAAGTATCCAGTGTACTCAATACTATTATGAAATTAACGTATAATCACTTACACATTCATATGAATGATATAGTCCAGAAAGAAGAAGGGGAGAGGAGAGGCAGAGGAGAGGAGGGGGAGGGAAGAGGGAAGGGGAGAAGAGAGGGAGGGAAGGGGAGAAGAGAGGGAGGGAAGGGGAAGGGGGAGAGGAGAGGGAGGGAAGGGGAAGGGGAAGGGGGAGAGGGAGGGTAGGGGGAGAGGAGAGGGAAGGAAGGGGGGGAGGCGTGGAGACGGATGAGGGCAGGGG
>CAUYPK010127474.1:0-14322 GCA_963574355.1 Loris lydekkerianus
CGCAGTCTCCCAACGGCGTTAACCCGAGCTGCTCCTCGCAGTCTCCCAGCGGAGTTAACCCGAGCTGCTCCTCGCAGTCTCCCAACGGCGTTAACCCGAGCTGCTCCTCGCAGTCTCCCAACGGAGTTAACCCGAGCTGCTCCTCGCAGTCTCCCAGCGGCGTTAACCCGAGCTGCTCCTCGCAGTCTCCCAGCGGAGTTAACCCGAGCTGCTCCTCGCAGTCTCCCGTAGCACTTGCTCATCTAAATCCCCAAGGGTGGAGCCTCAGGATGGCTATTTTTTCAAGTTCCCCTGGAGATTCTGAGATGAGCAGTGGAGACTCAGGGCTCAACCAGGTGTAAGGATTGTTCAGAAGAGGCAAAACCTGGCTCTGAGAATTATCTAGGTGCTCTAAAGATACAGATTCCAGGATTCTGCCTCTGATAGCTGAGTCAGACTTTTGCTGGGTAGGGTTGGGCAGGCAGGCGTGGGCATCACCCCTTCCCCCCTCCTCCAGGGCTGGGACTGACCAGGGATTATCTTACAATGACGGGGCTGATAAATGCACTGTTTAAGGCCCTGACTTTCACCCTGCATTTTCTGGCCCCTGTCCTTGGACAGGTCACCTGCTCCCTTTACTCCTGTCTGGGAACACAGTCAGTGGAACCACCACCAATGCAAGCCTCTGCTGGACTGGGAACAACACACTGAAATGCAGCAACATATGTGTGGACAAACAGGGTCTGACCGCCTGTCACCATCCAGCCAATATGCAGAGATGGGCCTTAGGTCCAAACAATCTTGATTTTCAGAAGGCAGCAATTCTGGAGAACCACAAGAGTAGACTCTCAATTTTGTTTTGCCCCAGTTACAATTCTAATAATTTTTATAATGTGAGTACCAGAAAAAAAAAAAACTAGAAAAATTTAACTTTATCTGATAGAAAACAAATCAAAGTAGTTTATGCTGTAATAATGCAAAATGTTTAAACAACATAAAGATAATTTTCAGTTTAACAAAATAGCTAAGAGAATCATCAAAGAAAACATCATATTATCCAAGTAACCTTTACCGATACACAATGTCTACTATCTGTGTATGACTACCTCCTCAGAGTCTCCTGAGACAAACATCCTCCCAATCACGGTGAAACCTTAACTAGATAATCACAGAAAATGTCAAAAAATATATATACAAACTAAACAAGCTAAGTCAGCTATACTGCTTCAGCTTACCTTCTCAGACTCCATTTTACAGACTCATTTTCCAGTTTCAGGGAAGGTGGCCTACCTGCCATCTACCTGCAGACCAAAAAGCTCAAAAACACCAAGAAGCTAGAAAAATACAAATAGTCAAGCTGTGAGCTCAGCAATGGACTTTTAGGGATCCAGCTAAAATATTAAGAAGCTTTTCAAAAAAATATCAAGAGTGGTCATGTAAAGGTATTGAATTATTAATAAAAGCTAACATGTGTTGGATACTTCCTGTGGGCCTAGCACAGGATCAAATGCTTCCTGTCGTACCAGGTCTGATGTGTAAGTTTGCAAACTTAGCACCATATACTTATATTGGCAACATTGTACAAACAGTTCAGTAAGGTATCATAACCTTGGTATATCAGTATCTCACAGCTGTGTACATATTCACACATGACAGTGTCTTCATAAGGGGTATTCATTGTTGTTGCCTGTTTTTGTGTGCCACTGCAAGAATGTCAGAGCTTAAATTAGAGCAACAAAGAAGCAATGAATTTCTTGTTAAACTTGGCAAAAGTGGAAGTGAAATGAGGGACATGTTAGTCCAAGGGCCTGGGGATAATGCCGTGAAGAAAACAGCAGTTTACAAATGGATTAAATGGTTTTCTGAGGAAAGAGAAAGGGCCACTGATGAAGAGAGGTCAGGGTGGCCAGTAACAATCAGAACTGATGAAAACATTGCAAAAATTCATTAAATTGTGCATCAAAATGATTGGCTGCCTAGAAGAAGCATAGCAGACCAAGTAAACATCAGTAGAAAAACAATTAGAAAGATCTGAACTGAAAATCTTGGCATGAGAAAACTGTACAAAAATGGTCCCAAAGGAGCTCACTAATGAGCAAATCAAAGGGGCGTCAACATTTGGCAGGATCTTTCAGAAAGGCAAAACGATTCTGTGGGCCAGGTGATCACTAGTGATGAAATATGGGCATACCAATATGACCCTGAAACAAAGTATCAAAGTGCACAATGGAAGTCAACCAATTCTTCATGACCAAAAAAAGTTCCATCAGTCCAAATTAAGAGTCAAAACAATGTTGCTAATCTTTTCTGATATCAGAGGGACAGTTCATTATGAATTTGTACCAACTAGACATACAGCCACACATACTATTCAGAAGTGCTAAAAAGCCTTTGTGAAAAAGTTAGATGAAAACAACCTGAACATTGATGCACATATATTTATATGAGATAAGTTTTTTTTTCCTCTGGGATAAATGCCCAGGAAAGCAATTTCTGGGTCATATGTTAAGTGTAAACACATTTTTATGAAAAAATATATATTTTTTCATCTTTTTGTTTCAGATTATTATGAGGGTACAACCAGTTAGGTTACAATGTTTGCATTTGTTAGGTAAGGTCCCTATTGTAGTTGTGTCCCTTACCTAAGATGTGTGCCATTACACCTTTACATTGTGCCCTTTAGATGGGAGTACAGAAATCCTCCTCCCTTCTCCCTTCTGCCCCCTTCCCCAAAAATTGAATTAAATTGAGTTTTTCTCTTGTGTGGGCTTGTATTAGTTCATCTACTGGCTTCATATTAGCATTGAATACATTGGATACTTGCTTTTCCATTCTTGTGATACTTTACTAAAGAGAATGTTCTCCAACTCTAACCAGGTTAATCCAAAAGATGTAAAGTCTCCATCATTTTTATAGCTGAATAGGATTCCATGGTATACATATACCACAGTTTATTAATCCATTCATGGGGTTGATGGGTACTTGGGTTGATTTCACATCTTAGTGATTAAATTTCCTTATGATAAAATGATTTCTTCTGGGTAGATACCTAGTAATGGGATTGCAGAATCAATTGGAAGGTCTAATTTGAGTTCTTTGAGGATTCTCTATACTTCTATCTAAAGAGGCTGTATTAATGTGCAATCCCACAAACAGTGTAAAAGTGTTTCTTTCTCTTCACATCTGTACCAGTATCTGCAGCATTAGGACATTGTGATGTGGGCTATTCTCACTGGGGTTAAGTGACATCTCAGAGTGGTTTTGATTTGCTTCTCTGATGATTAGGGATGACGAGCATTTTTTTCATATGTTTTTTACAGATATACTTGTCTGTCTTCTTCAGAGAAAGTTCAGTTCATGTCTCTTGTCAGTGATATATGGGATTGTTGGGTCTTTTTGTTGTTGTTGTTGTTGATTAATTTGAATTCTTTGTAGATTCTATTTATCAACCCTTTGTCAAACTCATACTATGCAAATATCTTTTCCCATTCTGAAGGCTATTTGCTTTAACTGTTGAGTCCTCAGCAGGGCAGAAGCTTTTTAATTTAATTAAATCTCATTTATTTATTTTTGTTTTATTGCCCGTACCAATGCAGTCTTCTTCATAAAACCTTTCCCCAGTCCAATATCATCAAGACTTTTTCCCACACTTCCTTCTAGGATTTTTAGTATTACATGCCTTAGATTTAAATCTTTTATCTAAAGTTAATTTTTGCAAGTGGTGAGAGGTGTGGGATAACTTGTGGTTATCCAGTTCTTCCAGCACCATTTATTTAATAAGAATTCTCTTCCCCCTGTGTATGCTTTTGTCTGGTTTATTGAGGATCAGTTGGTAACAAAGGATGGTTTCATGTCTAGGTTTTGTATTCTGTTTCATAGATACGTCTCTATTTTAGTGGCAAATACCATACTGTTTGGTCACTGTAGCCTTGTAGTATAATGTGAAGTCTGGCAGAGTGATGACTCTGGATTCGTTTTTATTACTAAGAATAGCCTTGGCTATATGGGGTTTTTACTGGTTCCATACAAAATGAAGAACTATTTTTTCAAGTTCTTCAAAGTATGATATTGGTATTTTAATGGCGATTGCATTAAATCTGTAGATTACCTTGAATAGTATAGACATTTTTAACAATGTTGATTCTTCCCAGTTAAGAGCATGATATGTTTTTCCATTTGTTAATGTCTTCTGCTATATCTTTTCTCAGGGTTTCATAATTCTCTTTATAGAGATCCATCACTGCCTTTGTTAGGTATATTCCTAGGTATATCATTTTCTATAAAACTACTATTAAGAATATTGTGTGCTTGATTTGCTACTCAGCTTGATTGCTATTGGCATATACAAAGGCTACTGTGGACATTGATTCTATACCCTACAACATTACTATATTTCTTGATCACTTCCAGAAGTCTTGTGGTTGAGTCTTTGGGGTTTTCTAAGAACAAGATCATATCTTCCATGAAGAGTGAGAGTTTGACCTCACCTCTGCCCTCACTTGGATGCCATTGATATCCTTCTCTTGCCTGATTGCATTGGCTAAAACTTCCAACACTGTGTTGAACCATAGTGGTGACAGTGGATATTCTTGTCTGGTTCCAGTTCTAAGTGGAAAAGTTTTCAGTTTTACTCCATTCAGTATGACATCAGCTGAGGGTTTGTCATGGATGGTTTCTATCAGTTTAAGAAATGTCCCATCTATGCCTAATTTCTTTTCCTTTCTTCTCTCTCTCTCTCTCTCTCTTCTTGGAGAGAAAGTCTCACTCAGTTGCCTTGGTGTTGAGTGCCATACCATCATAGCTCAAAGCAACCTCAAACTCTTGGGCTCAAATGATTCTCTTGCCTCAGACTCCTGAGTAGCTGGTACTACAGGCACCTGCCACAGTGCCTGGCTATTTTTTAGAGACAGGGTCTCACTTATGCTCAGGCTGGTCTCAAACTCGTAAGCTCAAGCAATCCACCCAACCTTAGCTTCCCGGAGTGCTGGGATTATAGGCATGAGCCACTGCACCTGGCCTTATGCCTAATTTCTTAAGTATTATTATCAGAAAAAGATGCTGAATTTTGTTGAATGCTTTTTCTGCATCTATTGAGAGGATCATATGGTCTTTGTTGATGCTTCTATTTATGTGGTGCATTATATTTATGCATTTTTGTATGTTAAACTAGCTTTGCATCCCTGGGATAAAACCTATTTGATCACGATGTATAATTTTTTAATATGGAGCTGTATTCTATTTGTTAGGATTTTTATTGAGTGTTTTTGCATCGATGTTCATTAGACAGGCCTATAGCTTTCCTTTTAGGGGTGTCCTTTTCTGCTTTTGGTATCAGTGTGATGTTTGCTTCATAGAACCTGTTGGGAAGGATTCCCCTCTTAACTATATTTTGGAATAATTTCTGCAGTATAGGTACAAGTTCTTCTTTGAATGTCTGAAAGAAATCTGGTGTGATGCCATCTGGTCCAGGGCCTTTTGCAGGGGGTTGGGGGGGAGGGGCTGTTTTATTGTTTCATCAATTTTAGAGCCAGATATTTGTCTTTTCAAGAGTTCTACTTCTTCCTGGTTAAGTCTAGGGAGGCCATGTGATTTCAAGTATTGGTCCATTTCCTTCACATTGTCAAATTCTGGGCATAGAGTTTTCTATAACAATCAGAAATCATGTCTTGTATATATGCGGTATCTTTTGTTATTTCCTCTTTTTCACTTCTGATTGAGTTTATTAGAGATCTTACTTTTCTGTTTCTAGTGAGTCTGATGAAAGATTTATCAATTTTGTTCATCTTTTCAAAGAACCAACTTTTGGTTTCATTAATTTTCTGATGGATTCCTTTCAATTCAATTTCATTTATTTATTTTTCTTTGCTTTTTTTTTTAGAGACAGGGTCTCACTTTAACACCCTTGGTAGAGTGCCATGGCATCACAGCTCACAGCAACCTCCAGCTCTTGGGCTTAGGCAATTCTCTTCCCTCAGCATCCTAAGTAGCTGGGACTACAGGCACCTGCCACAATGCCCAGTTATTTGTTGTTGTTGTTGTTGTTGTTGTTGTTGTTGTTGCAGTTTGGCCAGGACTGGGTTCAAACCCACCACCCTTGGTATATGGGGCCAGTACCCAACTCACTGAGCCACCGGTGCTGCCCAATTTTATTTATTTATTATTTAATTTTGGTTATTTCTTTTCTTCTGCTAGGTTTGGTTCCTTTTTTATTGTTTCATTAAGTTGCTTTATTGGTTGTTTATGTGCCTTCTTTCTGTTTTTTGGATGTGGGCTTCTAATGTGATAAATTTCCCTTTTAGGACTTCTTTTGCAGTATGCCACAGGTTTTGTTTCCTTGTGGCTTCATTGTTTTTCTGTTCAAAAAATCTAATGCTTTCCTTCTTTCCCTCATTCTTGACCCAACTGTCATTCAGCATAACATTGTTCAGTTTCCATGACTTTGTGTGGGGATGAAGGTTTTTGCTGGAGTTGAGTTCTACTTTTATTCCCTTGTGGTAGGAGTAGATATAAGGTATAATTTCAATTATTTTAATTTTATTGAGGTTTGATTTGTGTCCCAGGATATGATCTACATTGGAATATGATCTGTGAGCTGATGAGAAGAATATAAAGTTTTTAGCTTTGGGGTGGTATGGTCTGTATATATCTATTAAGCCCAATTGTTCTAGGGTCACATTTAAGTCACTTGTTCCTTGGTTTAGTTTCTATGTATAAGATTTGCTCAATTCCATTGGTGGGGTGTTGAAGTCTCCAGTATTATGGTGTTATAGGATATTATGTTGCACAGACCAGTCAGGATTTGTTGTATAATTTTAAACATGAAGCATTTAAGTTGGATGAATATGTACTTAGAATTGAAATTTCCTCTTATTATACTGTTCCTGTGACAACTATATAGTGACCATCTTTGTCTTTCTTTACTTTAGTTGCTTTAAAACCACTTGTTTCTGAAAATAAGATTGTGACCCCACTCCTTTCTTCTGATTTTTGTTTGCCTAAAATATTGTTTTCTAACCCTTCACCCTGAATCTTATTTTGTCCTTAACTGTTAGATGTGTTTCCTGAAGATATCAAATAGTTGGCTTGTGCTTTTTTTATCCAGTCAGCCAGCCTGTACCTCTTCAGTGGGGACTTAAAGCCTTTACATAAGTATGGTGGAGTTCTGTTCATTCTGTTTTGTGAAGAAACGTTGATTATTTTATCCCATGAGCCACTGTGGAAGCTAGGTTTTGTCCTTTAGTTTCTGGGTGTCTGCTTTGCTGGTGGTTCATTGTGATGGTCAGTGTGAAGATCAAGTCTGAGTATTTTCTGTGAAGCTGGTCTTGTGGCAAATTTCCTCAATGTTTGCATGTCAGTGAATGATTTGATTTCTCCATCAAATATGAAAGTTATTTTAGCAGGATACAGAATACTGGGCTGAAAATTGTTTTGTTTAAGAACATTAAAGGTAGACAACCACCTCTTCTAGCTTGAAAGGTTTTACCTGGAAAGTCCATTTTCACCCTTATGGATCTGCCCCTGTAGGTTAGGTTTACACCTGTCTTCTTGTAAAAGTTTCTTTTATTTTGACCTTGTCTGGGTTCATTACAATGTGTCTTGGAGATGTTCTGTTTGTATCGAGACAAAGAGGGCTTTGATATCTAAAAGGAGTGTGTCAGAATCTTTGGTGATGCTTAGGAAATTTTCAGTCATGATATCCCCTAGTAGAGCTTCCATTCTTTTGGGTTTCTCTTCTTCTCCTTCAGGGATACCTATAATTTACATGTTTTATGTGTCAGGAAGTTGCATAAGCTTTTATTCTCTTCTTTTCTGCCTCTCAGTTAGCTGAAGAGCCTTATCCTCTAGCTCTGAGAGGCTTTCTTCTCCATGGTTTAATCTGTTATTGATACTGTCTACTGGATCTCTAAATTCTCTGAATGACTACTTCAATTCTTTAAACTCTGATATATCCATTTTTTCTTTTCTTTTCTTTTCTTTCTTTTTTTTTTTTTTTTTTTTTTTGAGACAGAGTCTCACTTTGTCATCCTCAGTAGAGTGCCATGGTGTCACAGCTCACAGCAACCTCAAACTCTTGGGCTTAAGCAATGCTCTTGCCTCAGTCTCCCAAATAGCCTGGACTACAGGGACCCACCACAACACCTGGCTATTTTTTGTTGCAGTTGTCATCATTGTTTAGCTGGCCCAGGCCAGGCTCAAACCCACCAGCCTTGATGCATGTGGCTGGTACTGTAACCACTGTCCAATGGGTGCCGAGCCCGATATATCCTTTCTAATTTTATCCTGTCTTTCATTTATTTCTAGTGTCAATTTTTAGATTTCCTTTTGGTTATTATCCACTTTCCCTTCAATTCCCTTCATTGTTTTTGCCATCCATACTTTAAATTCCCTTTCTGTGATTTCCACAATTTCTTCATAGGTGGGATCCTCTGTGGTAGCTTCCTAGTGATCATCTCAGGGAAGGAGGAGGGAGAGGGTTTGATCTGCTCTGGTTTTTCATGCATTCATTTTTTGATGAATGTTTTTTGTTGGTTCCTCCTCATGTATGTTTTCTTCTTGTTTACTTTCTTCTTTCTTCTCTTTCTTTCTTCTCCTTAATTTTCCTTATGTCTGTGCTTGGGTGTTGAAATGGCCTTTTGATACAGGGACAAAAGGGTGAGAAGGGAGAAAAGAAAGAAAAAGGAAAGAAGAAGAAAATAATAAAAAATAAAATAAAATAAATGAAAGAATAGGCTAAAGATAAGAAAAGAAAAATAGAAATAATAATGACACTGTGCATGGTGTGGTGACCCACACTCACATTCCTCAGACCTCTGGGGGGCTAGGCCAGGAAAAACCCCTGAGGTCAGGAGCTTCTTACCAGCCTGAGCAAGAGCAAGACCCTGCCTCCATCAAATGTAGAAGAAAACAGCAGTGTGTTGCATGGTGGGCCTGCCAATACAGTCTTCAGAAGGCCAGAATTAAAGGGACACACTAGTCCAGTGATTTTAAACCTCCATGAACAAAGCCAATGCCATGGAAGCCCAGCCCACACCTTAAGACATTAAATAGCAATAAAAACTGAACAAAATAGAACAAAACAGACATTTAAAAAGGGATATCTTAGTTGCCATCAGAAACATTTATGAGGGAAGGCTAAGAAAAGTAGAAAAATATTCATAAGCAGAAAAGCAGAGAGAAATAAGAAAAAGAAAAAAGGGCAATAAAACATTAACAAAGATAGAAACCTTGATATTAAAAAAATAAAAATAAACGAAAATAACTTTTAACTATATATATTGCAACATATTTCTTGTTGCACCAGGTGGCGCTCCAAAAAGAAAGAAAAATATATCTCTATAATGCAATCTATTGCCTTGACACCAGATGGCGCTCTGTGGTTAGGAGACAAAAAGCAAGCGCACAAGCTGCTGCTTCTCTGTGTGATAGAGTAGGAAGTTACAAGTTACCCTGGGGAATGGTTTCATTTTCCTGCCTTATTTTATTTTAATCCAGGTGTGGTTGCTTCTCTAGGGTTCATTTCGTTCATTCCCATTCACTCCCTGCAGAGTTGGAGGCCTGAAGCTTATGCCAGACTTTATAGGAGACTTGCCTTGACCATCCAAATAGTACCCTGAGGCCACAAAGGGTGGGGGCAGGGGGGAGCGGGGAGAAAGGTGTGGATCAGTCCAGCTAGCCCCAAGAGTCGCTGCTGGGGCCCAGCAGGTGGAGTCATGGCCACATGCTGGGACCCTGTGGACCGTGCCTCTCCAGTTAACCACCCACAATGGTGGCACCGTAGCTGCCACTGGTCCAATAGTGCATGAGTCCAAATCCTCCAGCAGAGCACCATTCATGTTTGCTCACCCCTTCAGACCCTCCCAACACTGCTCCTGGGAGCTTCAGAGAGCAGGGGTCGCACCCTCACTGTCTCCACCCCTCTTATGAAGGGCAGGCCTCAGTGCACACCCAGGCACTCCCCTCTGTGCAGGCTTTCACTGCTCCTGACCTTGGCTGCTGGAGTCTCTCACTGCTCCCTGCGCCCTCCCGATGTCGTTTCTGTGAAGGACAATCCAGTAAGAGGTGACTGGAGTTCCTTCACCCCCATCTTCCTTCTTTTGCTCACCTGGGTATATACCTAGTAGAGGAATTGCAGGATCGAATGGTAGCTCTACTTTTAGTTCCTTGAGTATTCTCCAAACTTCTTTCCAAAAGGAGCATATTAACTTATATTCCCACCAGCAGTGTAGAAGTGTTCCCTTCTCTCCACATCCACGTCAACATCTGTAGTTTTGGGATTTTACTGCATGTGATAATATTATTGGAATTAGATGATACCTCAAAGTGGTTTTGATTTGCATTTCTCTGATGATTAAATATGATAAGTGCTTTTTCATGTGTTTGTAGGCCATGCACCTGTCTTCATCAGAGAAATTTCTGTTCAAGTCTTTAACCCACATAGTAATGAGGTTATTTGTTCTTCTCTTATTGATTAGTTTGAGTTCTCTGTGGATTCTAGTTATCAACCCTTTGTCAGACTCATACCATGCAAATATCTTTTCCCATTCTGAAGGTTATCTATTTGCTTTGTATGTCCTTAGCAGGACAGAAGCTTTTTAGTTTAATTAAGTCTCATTTATTTGTTTTGTTGTTGCAATTGCCAATGAAGTCATAGTCATAAAATCTTTCCCCAAGCCAACATTATCAAGAATATTTCCCACAGGTTCTTAAAGGATTTTTATCATTTCAATTCTTAGATTTAAATCTTTATCCATCTTGAACCAATTTTTGTTAAGTGGTGAAATGTGTTCGGCCAGTTTCAGTCTTTTACCTGTGGTTATTCAATTCTCTCAGCACCGTTTATTTAATAGGAACTCTTTTCCCCAGTATATACTTTTGTTTGGTTTATCAAAAATCAGATGGCAATAAGAGACTGGTTTTATCTTTTGGTTTTCCATTTGGATCCATATATCTATGTCTCTATTTTTATGCCAATACCATGCTTTTTTAATCACTGTGGAAAAGTGGGAAAGCTTTCATTTTTACTTCATTAAGTATGATATTGGCTATGCATTTATCACAGATGGCTTTTATTAGTTTAAGAAATGTGTCATCTGTGCCTATTTTCTTTAGTGTTTTGTGAGAAAAAGAATGCTGAATTTTGTCAAATGCTTTTTCTACATCTATTGAGAGGATCATACGGTTTTTGTTGTTGCTTCTATTTATGTGGTGAATTACATTTATGGATTTACATATGTTAATCCAAGTTTGCATCCCTAGAATAAAGTGTACCTGGTCATGATGTATAATTTTTTTAGTGTGTTAATGTAATCTGTTTGCTATGATTTTGTTGAGTATTTTTCCATCAATCTTCATCAGTGAAATTGGTCTGTAGTTTTCCTTTTTAGTTGGATCCTTATCTGGTTTTGGTATCAGGGTGATGTTTGCAACCTGTTAAAGAAGGTTCTTTCCATCTCAGTCTTTCAGAATAGTTTCTGCAGTATAGGTACAGCTCTTCTTTGAAGGTTTGATAGAATTCTGGTGTGAAGCCATCAAGTCCAGGGCTCTCTTTTGTTGGAAGCTTTTTTATTGTTTCTTCAATTTCAGAGCTTGATGTTGGTCTCTTCAAGAGATCTGTTTCTTCCTGGTTATGCCTAGGGAGGCTGTGTTATTCCAGATATTGGTCTATTTCCTCCACATTGTCAAATTTCTAGGCATAGAATTTTTTGTAGTAGTCAGAGATAATCTCTTGTAGCTCTGTGGTATCTATTGTTACTTCCTCAATTTCCTCTTTTTCATTTATGATTGAGGTCATTAGAGATCTTCCTTTTCTGTTTCTAGTTAATCTGACCAAAGGTTTATCAATTTTGTGTATCTTTTTGAAGAAACAGCTTTTTGTTTCATTAATTATCTGAATGATTCTTTTATTTTCAATTTCATTAATTTCTGATTTCATTTTGGTTATTTATTTTCTTCTGCTAAGCTTGGGATCAGATTTATCTTTCTTTTCTATTTCCTTGTAATAATTCATTAGATTGTTGATGTGCACTCTTTCTGTTTTTCAGACATAGACATCTAATGTGGGTACATTGTGGTAGGATCTCACTGAAATCACTCACTCCTCTATTCCAGAGTCTAGGATGATCTTGAAGGTAAGTAGAGAATTTATCTTAGGAAAACATTTTTGGAACCCACTGCTTTGGGCTCTCTTTGCTTGATGAAAACTGGTCCCAAATGTCTGAATACAGCATTTCTTTAGAGAGAACCCTGGACAGTACTCTCATGAGTGTATACTATCTGAGAGTCTGTTGTGAATTTCATCAGTGTTGTGACCAATTATGTCTTTAATAGCAGGTCAGTTACCTAGATATCTCTAAGTACTTCAGGCTATTAGGTCATCCTGTTTGTGATTTTTAAGTAGAAATTGGCATTAACCTGTATTCAGTATCTGGTGTAAAACATAGTTTGCTTTTTTGTGGCACCTGTGGGTCAGTGAGTAGGGCGTCAGCCCCATATAGTGAGGGTGGAGGGTTCGAACCTAGCCCCAACCAAACTGCAGCAAAAAAATTGCCAGGTGTTGTGGTGGGCGCCTATAGTCCCAGCTACTCAGGAGGGTGAGACAAGAGAATTGCCTAACCCTGAGAGCTGGAGGTTGCTGTGAGCTGTGATGCCACGGAACTCTACCGAGGGTAACAAAGTTACACTCTGTCCCTAAAAAAAAAAAACATAGTTTGCTTTTTCCTCAATCCTCAGAGATATCTCCTGTAGTCACCAGTTTCTTATTTCTGCTGATTTATCTCTCATGGCTCACATATTTCAATTGTTTCCTGTGTTTCCAAATTGGCTCAGAACTTTGGTTTCTCCCAAATAAATCTATTATCACAAAAAAGTAATGTCAGCCCAGGAGTTCTCAAATATAGCTTTAGAAGCACCTGGAGGACTTTTCAACAGCCTGATACCAAACCTGCTCCCTAAATTAATTGAAGCAGTCTCTCTGGATGTGGCACCCAGATGGCAGTATCTTACTCAAATACTTTAGATATTTCATGTCACCTGTGCTTGAGAATCTGTCATGTAGCACAGTGCTTTTCAAATACCAGCATGTATAAAAATCACCTGACGATCCTGTTAAAATGCAGATTCTGCATTTCTAACAAGCCAGGAGCTATTGCTACTGACCCTGGACTACACCCTGCCTAACCAGGAGCAAGCACACATGGGGGAAGAGGTCAGCCCAGCGAGCAGTTTGCAGCTAATTTTCAGATACCCCCCCTAATAAACACCTACCAGCGCCAGCAGCTTCTCAGAAGTCACACAGTCTCAACTCTAGGGTCTCCCTCTCTTCTCATTACCCCTGGCTTCTTCCTATTCCCAGGCCCCTTGTCTTGTCTCTCAGGCTACCATTCTTTATTAAACAGATCAATCTAACTCTGTCTCCAAGTACAACTCAGTCTCACTCTCACAGCTTTCTTCCCACATCTAAATGTACCATCAAAAGGATTTACTAAATCCAAGGCAATACTCTAGCCAAGGAACACTACCTCCACCTTCTAAATCAGAGGTTACCAAGCTTTCTCAATTCACAGTGCCCTTAGTGACTGAGGAATTTCTTCACAGAGTACCTCCAGCCAAAAGAAATGCCTTACAGTTCTGCTTATTAAGTAGTTGCATTGCAATAATTTACATGGGCCTTACAGAAGTCACTGTGTTTCCCTCAGAATATTCAAGTATCTCAGGGCACCACACAAGTGTGCTGAGGTGCTCTGGGTTCCACCAGGGAGCCATAGTTCTAAGTGAATAGATATTGGTGTAAATGTAACTTCCAAATGCCCCAGGAGGGTAACAAAACCAAGCTGTGGTATATGTATACCATGGAATACTATTCAGCCATTTAAAAAGATGGAGACTTTATATCCTTTGTATTAACCTGGATGGAACGGGAACACATTATTCATAGTAAAGCATCACAAGAATGAAGAAGCATGAATGCTATGTACCCAATTTTGGTAAGAGGACAATTAATGACCTAGTACATGAGGGGGTGAAGGGGAGAGCAGAGAGAGAGAGAAGGAGGGAGGGGTAGGGGAAAGGAGGAATAAAAAGAGGGAAGGAGGAAGGGGGGTAGGAGAAGGGAAGAGCAGAGAGAGGTAAGGAGGGAGGAGGTGGGGTCTCGGTGTGTGCCACACCTTTTGGGGACAAGGCACAATTGTAAGAGGGACTTTACCTAACAAATGCAATCAGTATAACCTGGTTTCTTGTACCCTCAATGAATCCCCAACCATCAAAAAAAAAAAAAAAAACAACTCTAAAGTGAGTATTGTAACTGATACAGATGAGGATGGAATCTGATTGAGAGGAGAGGATTTC
>CAUYPK010127479.1:0-72853 GCA_963574355.1 Loris lydekkerianus
CCCCAGCGTGGGGGGGGGGGGGGGGGGGGGGGCCGCGGGCGCCCGGGCCAGGGCTGGGTTTGAACCCACCACCTCGGGTATATGGGGCAGGCACCCTACTCCTTTGAGCTACAGGCACCGCCCTGAGCCTTTCAATTTTAATACCAATTCCTCGTCATCTGGGAGACTCCCCTGTAAATTTCCACTGTCAACATTTTTAATAACAATTTTTTAATACAGTTTACTTGTTGAAATAGTCAAATATGGGCCAGCCACAGTGGCTCATGCCTACCACTTCAGGAGGCCAATGCCAGAGGATTGCTTGAGGCCAAGAATTTGAAAGTAGCCTGGACAATGTAGTGAGACTCTTAACATCTCTAAGAAAAAGAAACAAAGATGGAGATGAGCCATGCATAAATCAGGTCATACATTTTTATGTTTAATTTATCAAACAGTATATTTTAAGTAAAAGGATTCATTAGGCCATTGTTAAGGACATGTATGGAAAAGGAACTGGTTCCTGGAGGAATTCCAGGACTAGGACAGAGAAACCTAAGATGAACCTGGAACATCTTTTGTGCTAGAAAGCAAATCTCAAAAAATGATGGATTAAAAGACAAAGGCGTTACTTAAGGGGTTCATGTAGGCAAAGTATGTCAATTACATTATTGAAATAAATTGATAACATGATTCTGTGATTTTTTTTTTTTTTTTTTAAGATAAGAGTTTACTGTGTCACCCTCAGAGTGCTGTACTGTCACAGTTCACAGCAACCTCAAACTGAAGTGATTCTCTTGCCTCAGCCTCCCAAGTGGCTGGGACTGCAGGTGCCCGCCACTGTGCTTGACTGTTTTTTAGTTGTAGTTATTGTCGTTTAGCAGGCCTGGCCTGGGTTCGAACCCGCTAGCTCCAGTGTGGCCAGTGCCCTAGCCACAGGTGCCAAGCTAGATTCTGTGATTATATATGGAAAAAAGGGGAAGTTCATTAAAGTAAAACAAAGGAGTGATGAAGTAGAAAAGCTGCCATTTGCAAACCATGGTTGACAAAATTTATTATGTCATTTTTGAGACAGTCTTACCCTTAACCCCAGGCCAGAGTGCCATGGCATCACCCTAGCTCACAGCCACTTCAATCTCCTTGGGTCAGGCAATCTTCCTTCCTGCCTCAGCCTCCTGAGTAGCTGAGACTACAGGTACCCACCACGCCTTGCTAATTTTTCTGTTTAGTAGATACAGGGTCTCACTTTTGCTCAGACCATCCTCAAACACCTGAATTCAAGGCATCCTCTCACTTTGGCCTTAGAGTATTTAGGATTGCAAGCATGAGCCACTGCCCCAGATAAAAATCTTGAGAATTTTAATAGAAATTTTCCAGTCTAGTTATGAATATTCACCATGTTCACCAGATAAGAACTGGGTCTGCTGTATGCCAAAAGCTGGTATGTGATGGGGGTGGGGACTTTGATGGAGAAAGAGGGATGGGAGTAGTTTAATCTGTGCAAAATGGAGTAAGGGCCTTTAGAATTAAGGATGAGGGAATGGCTGAGGAAGTTAAAGCAGGGAAATGCTTCGTCTATATTGTGAAAGTAATTAGTTCTACAAGAATGTGCTAATAATCTTGGTCTCCTGGCCTTCAAATAGCAAAGTTTTGCCATTCCTAAGGAGTCTTTAAATTACTTTTATTTGCAGTTTTTGGCCGGGCCAGGTTTGAGCCTGCCACCTCCAGTATATGGGGCTGGCGCTCTACTCCTTTAGCCACAGGCGCCACCCCTAAGGAGTCTTTAGATTTCTTCACCCCTTATCCATCCACTAAAATAAAATTTATCAGGCTTTTTACTAATTTAACCACTCACCTGTTGGGCCCTTTCACGTCTTGTTAGTAGAAAGAAAACCAAATGTGAGAGCTCATTTTCTTTTTTTGGAGATCCTTTAACAAAAATGAAGCCCCAAAAGATGTACAGATGTAATCAAGTTCCTCAAGTAAAACTAGAACCTAGGCCAAATAGTTGTGTTGTTTTTTTTTTAAGAGACAGTCTCACTTTATTGCCCTTGGTAGAGTGCTCTAGCATAACAGCTCACAGCAACCTCCAACTCCTGGACTTAGGTGAGTCTCTTGTCTCAGCCTCTTAAGTAGCTGGAACTACAGGCGCCTGCCACAACGCCCGGCTTTATTTTGTTGTTGCGATTTGGCCAGCACCAGGCTCAAACCCACCACCCTCGGTATATGGGGCCACCCTACCCACCGAGCCATAGGTGCTGCCTCCAAATAGTTTTTTCACATTAAAACATATTATTTCCTACTGGCAGCATTAAGGCAAAGGAATTGCCTTAATAGTAAATTAAGTAAAGTAATTGCTTTATATAATACATTAGACAGCCTTTACCTGGTTATCAGTTCTTTGTTGACAGCACAAAGTAAAGTGTAAAGGAGGTTTCTGCTTAACTGTCTCATTAAAAATTGAAATAGACCACGTGTGCTAGCTCACGTCTATAATCCTAGCACTCTTGGAGGCCAAGGCAACCTCCAACTCTTGAGCTTAAGCGATTCTCTTGCCTCAGCCTCCTGAGTAGCTGGGACTACAGGCGCCTGCCACAACACCCGGCTATTTTTTGGTTGTAGTTGTTGTTTAGCAGGCCCAGGCCAAGCTTGAACTCGCCACCTTCAGTGTATGTGGCTGGCGCCCTACCCACTGAGCTATGGGCACTGCCATACAATGTAATATTTTTTAAATTTTTACTTTCATTGCTGCAGAAGAAATGTAATGTTTTATAAGAGTTTGTAGGCCAGAGGCCAGCAGTGGCTCACATCTGTAATCTCTGCACTTGAGGCAGAGTTTCACTGCATTGCCCTGGGTAGAGTGTCAAGCTCACAGGTTCAAGACCAGCCTGAGCAAGAGCAAGACCTCATCTAAAAATAACCAGGTGTTGGGCTGTGCCTTTGGCTCAAAGGAGTAGGCCACTGGCCCCATATGCCAGAGGTGGCCGGTTCAAACTCAGCCCGGGCCAATAAACTGCAAAAAAAGAAAAAAAAATAAAATAGCTGGGTGTTGTGGTGGGCGCCTGTAGTCCCAGCTAGTTGGGAGGCTGAGGCAAGAGAATCACTTAAGCCCAAGAGTTTGAGTTTGCTGTGAGCTGTGACACCATCGCGCTCTATCAAGGGTGACAAAGTGAGATTCTGCCTCCAAAAAAAAAAAGTTGTAGACCGGATATGGTGGCTGGTTCCTGTAATGCTAGCACTCTGGGAGGCTGAGCTCAGGAGTTCAAGACCAGCTTGAGCAGGAGTGAGACCTCGTCTCTACTAAAAATAGAAAAATTAGCCTGGTCTTGTGGGCGCATGTAGTCTCAGCTGTAGCAACGAAAATAATTTTATGGTTGGGAGGTCACCACAACATGAGGAACTGTATTAAAGGGTCACAGCATTAGGAAGGTTGAGAATCACTCCTCTAGAGGGTAAAGCAAGATCACTTGAGCCCAAGAGTTTGAGGTTGCTGTGAGTTATGCCATGGCAGTTGACCCAGGGCGACAGAGTGAGACTCTTGTCTCAAAAAAAGAAAAAGTCTAGATTTAGACAGTAAAACTAATAAAATTAGCCTCTAGTTCTTTTTGTGCCACCAAAAAAAGTGAAAGTATGTACTTTTATATATTTTGTGAAATGGACAAATGTTAATGTTTTAATTTTTTTTTTCTTTTTGTTTTTTGAGGCAGAGTTTCACTGCATTGCTCTGGGTAGAGTGTCATAGCTCATAGCAATCTCAAATTCCTGGGCTCAAGCAATTTACTTGCCTCGCCCGCGAGAGTAGCTGGGACTACAGATGCCCACCACAACACCAGGCTAATTTTTCTATTTTTAGTGGAGACAGGGGTCTCATTCTTGCTCAGGCTGGTCTCAAAACTCCTGAGATCAAGTGATCCACCTGCATTGGCCTCCCAGAGTACTAGGTTTACAGGCCTGACCTAAATTTTAATAATTTTTTTTTTCTGTAGAGGCAGGCAGTCTCACTTTGTTGCCCTCAGTAGAGTGTCTCAGTGGGTAGGGCGCCGGCCCCATATACTGAAAGTGGTGGGTTCAAACCCGGCCCCAGCCAAACTTCAATAAAAAAAAATAGCCAGGCATTGTGGCGGGCGCCTTTGGTCCCAGCTACTGGGGAGGCTGAGGCAAGATAATCACCTAAGCCCAGGAATTGGAGGTACTGTGAGCTGTGACACTACAGCACTCTATTGAGGGCGATGAAGTGAGACTCGGTCTCTACAAAAAGAAAAAGAAAAGAGCAAACTCTGTACAAACAATACTAGGGATTAATTTTATTCATGGATGAATTAAAAAGCATTTACTGACATTTATTCTTAAGTGCCAGGCACTGTGCTAGTCCCTGGAAACTCAGGAGCAGCAGTTCATATGGGCCTGTATGCCAATATGCAGTGTTATGGATGCAATACTAGTGATGCAGATGGAGACCAGAGAAGGTAATCTATGAATTGCATCTGGAAGGATGAGTAAGGTTTCACCAAGCAATGATGACTTTGTCCTGACCTTGAAGAAATTAATCATGGAGGGATGGAGGCAAAACACCTACACAAGTAATTTCAGCCTGCAGAGTACCCATTCTTTTAGCACAGCCAAATGAGTGGCATGGGAGGTGAGTGCTGTAGACTCACGTGTTCAATAATGAGAGTGCCCTCAGTCACAAATATGTAATACATGTATTTTTACCAAAATTGAAATAGGAAGCATATGGAATAATAAAGCCACAGACAATGACTATACAAAGACCATTTTGTTGGTCTACAAAATCCTTGCACTGTGATTGAAGAGGTCAGAGAATGACAATAATGAGATAAGTGGCTTTAAGTGTTGGGGGCAGAGAGGAATGATAAGGCATGAGAAAAAACAAGCAGCAAGCATGAACTCAACTTTAGCTCAATCTGTAGCTGGGAAATGGGGTTGGGGGGAGTAGGATGGTTTCAGAGCAGGTAGCAGGCCTGACAGTAGAAATTTGTGGTGATGACTTGTTTCTATTATATGTTTAAAGTTTTGGGTTTTGAGGCTGATATTCTTATCCTGTGGGATATAGTTTAGTGTTTTTAAGTGTCCTTGTCTATCTTCGATTTCCTTAGAGGAAAATGTGCTATATTTGCAATTGGACATCAGGAAGGAAAATTGTCATACATTAATTTCACTCTGAGAGGTTGCTGGAGCCTTTTGTAAAGTCAGCATTCAAATGTGCATTGTCACCAGGAGAATAGAATGGTAAGCCCAAAGGGGGAACTTTTGCTGTTTGCAAAATCTGGATAGATACCCTAACCTGTGCTTTTTTTTTTTTTTTTTGAGACAAGAATCTCACTTTGTCACCCTCAATAGAGAGCTGTGGCATCACAGCTCACAGCAACCTTAAACTGTTGGGCTTTAAGCAAATCTTTTGCCTCAGCCTCCCAAGTAGCTGGGACTACAGGCGCCCTCCACAACATCTGGCTATTTTTAAAGATGAGCTTTTGCTCTGGCTCAGGCTGGTCTCAAACCTATGAGCTCAATCCACCCACCTTTGCCTCCCAGAGTGCTAGGATTACAGGCATGAGCCACTGTGCCTGGCCTATCCTGTGCTTTTTAATCTATAGATAACTATGGAGTAATGGTAAGCTAAGAGGGATAATCAAGAAGAAAGTGGTGATGCTTAAAAAGTCAATAATGAGATCCTTGGCCCTTGACACTCTGATATTCCTCAGGGATAATATCCTCATGATTGCAGAGCTGTTTAGTGGCAGGGCTGAGAAAGAAACCAGGTGGTGCCTTTTTGCTACTAAGCTGCTGTTCTAGGCATAGGGCAGTGCTTTCTTAAGTATGGTTCCAAGACCAACATTATTTGGGCATTAATTAGAAATACAGATTCCAATGCTCTGTCCAAGGCCTACTGAATGAAACTCTAGGGATCAAGTCCAGCAGTCTGTGTTTTAAAACTCCCATCTCCCTGATGCAAAGGAGAATGAGATCAAATAGGTGGCAGGATGAACTGGGATTGGTGTAAGACCTATGATTTGTTTCAGTATTCTCATCTATAAAAAGTGCATAATCAAAAGTAAATAAAAAGAGGTCAGGTGCAGTGACTAACGCCTGTAATCTTAGCACTCTGGGAGGCCGAGGCAGGTAGATCACTTGAGCTCAGGAGTTTGAGACTAACCTGAACAAGAGTGAGACCCTGTCTCTACTAAAAAAAGAAAAGAAAGAAAAGAAAACAAAAACTGAGGCAAGAGGATCACTTCAGCCTAAGAGTTTGAGGTTGTGAACTATGACACCACCACACTCTACCAAAGCCTACAAAATGAGACTCTGTGTCAAAAATAAATAGGCTGAGCCGGTAGCTCAGTGGGCAGGGCGCCAGCCACATACACCCAGGGTGGCAGGTTTGAACCCAGCCTGGGCCTGCTAAACAACAATGGCAACTGCAACAACAACAAAAAAAAGCTGGGCATTGTGGTGGGCATCTGTGGTCCCGGCTACTTGGGAGGCTGAGGCAAGAGAATTGCTTAAGCCCAAAAGTTGGAAGTTGCTGTGAGCTGAGACATAACAGCACTCTACTGAGAGTAAAAAATAAATAAATAAAATAGAATAATCACCAGGTTGTTGCTCTGCTGTTGGTTGTGAGTATAAAGTCATTTACACCATAGTAGATAAGGACTTGCCCCAAATAGTGGAAAGCTGGAGTAGTATCTTAGCTTACAAAGATTGCTCATCTCTTCCCAACTCTTACGTTTGATGACTACATTGGTAGCTTGAAATTAGCTGTAGTGAGATATCACAAAATCCTACAGTCAGGGTCTTCCTCTCATCCCTACTTGGCTTACCAACCCACCACTGGTTCTGGAATACAAACTCATTGAATTTCTTTTTTCCTAGTTTGTAACTATTAGGACTTCAGTTGCTAGGATAAAAATTACTTGAATGATTATAGAATTCCTTTAGGTTTTGCTTTGGAGGGCAGGAAACAAGGCCTAGAGCAGAAGCTCACACCTGTAATCCTAGCACTTGGCAGTCTGAGGTGGGAGGACCTCTTGAGCTCAGGAGTTTTGAGACCAGAAAAGTAGAAAAAGTAGCCTTGGGCGTTGTGCCAGGCACCTGTAGTCCCATCGAAGGCTAAGGCAGGAGGATTGCTGGAACATAGGAGTTAACTTTGAGGTTGCTGTGAGCTAGGCTGACACCATGCTACTCTACCCCCAGAGACAAGGTGAGACTGTTAATTTAGGGGTACAGTCTAACTTTTTTTTTTTTTTTTTGAGACAAGAGTGTCACTTGTCACACTTAGTAAAGTACCCTGGTGTCACAGCTCACATCAACCTCAAACTGGGGCTGAAACAATTCTCTTGTCTCAGCCTCCCAAGTAGCTGGTACTACAGTCACCTGCCACAATGTTCAGGTGTATTTTTTTTTGTTTGTTTGTTTGTTTTTTGTTTAAGAGACCCAGTCTCACTCTTGCTGTGGAGTCTGGTCTCAACTCCTGAGCTCTAGCAATCCACCCACCTCAGCCTCCCAGAGTGTTAGAATTACAGGCATGAGCCACTGTGCCTGGCCGAGCTTAGGAGTTCTAAATCAGTCTAAGCAAAAGCAAGACCCCCCTCTCTATTAAAAATAGAAAAAATGGTCACTGTGGTGGGCACTTGTAGTCCCAGCTACTCGAGAGGCTTGAGGCAGGAGGGTCATTTGAACCCAAGAGTTTTAAGTTGCTGTGAGCTAGGCTTATGCCATGGCACTCTATCTGGGGCCACACAGTGAGACTTATCTCAAAATATACAGTGAAACTCTTGTTTCAAAATATAAACGAATCTTCAATCATATCCTTTGCAACTAAAGTTATGATAAAACAAATTGTGGCAGGGCACACAATGTAACCAAAGTAGCAAGCTACCTTAAGTGTAGGCTCTACAGGGAGCTATTAAACAGAGCACCATAAGTTCCAAGTCACCTCCCTGGTATTTTGGGAAGCAAAAGAGATGATAAGTCCTTGAACAATAGCCAAGTATAAGAAAACACTTCAGTTTTAAAGTTTGCATGAAAGTCCAGCATAGATTGGAGAAAGAAAAAGAATTAAATTTGTCAAATTTGGCCTGCAACAATTCAAATGCAGCCCTGGCCAAGAAACTGCAAAAAAAAAAAAAAGAAAGAAAAAGAAAAGAAAAAAAAACATACTTTTGGCTCTGTGCCTGTAGCTCAAGTGGCTAGGGTGCCAGCCACATACACCTTTTAAATTTGTTGGGTTCGAAATCAGCCCTGGCCTGCCAAACAATAATGACAACTACAACCAAAAAATACCCGGGCATTGTGGTGGGCGCCTGTAGTCCCAACTACATGGGAGGCTGAGGCAAGAGAATTCCTGAAGCCCAAGAGTTGGAGGTTGCTGTGAGCCTGTAGTCCCAGCTGCTTGGGAGGCGGAGGCAGCAGAATCACTTGAACCCTGGAGTTGGAGGTTGCTGTGAGCTGTGATGGCACAGCACTCTACCCAGGGCAATAGCTTGAGGCTCTGTCTCAAAAAAAAAAAAAAAATTTTAAAAATAGGTGGCACCTATAGCTCAGTCGGTACGGTGCCAGCCACATGCACAAGGGCTAGTGGGTTCGAACCCAACCCCGGCCTGCTGAAAACGAAAAAATGGTCAGGTGGTGTGGCGGGCACCTGTAGTCCCAGTTACTTAGGAGGCTGAGGCAAGAGGATGGCTTAAGCCCAAAAGTTTGAGGTTGCTGTCAACTGTAAGGCCACGGCACTCTACTGAGGTGACAAAGTGAGACTGTCTCAAAAAATCAATCCATCAATAAAATAGGCCCAAGCAATGTGAACCTATAGTCCCAGTTACTTGGGAGGCTGAGACAGTGTAATAATTTAAGGCCAGGAGTTTGAGGCTACAGTGTGCAGTGACTGAGCCTGTGCATTGACATTGCATTCTCCAGCCTAGGTAACATGGAGAGACTTGTCTTAAGGGGAAAAAAAGCCCTAGATCAAGTATTGATAAAATTCCTTTTATAGTTACAGAAAATAATGCAATTCTATTTTCAAGGACCTGAATCTGGAGGCTTTTGTTTATCCCTTTCAGGGGTGGCATTTATTCATGGTGGGACCACTTCAAAGCTTTGAATCTAAAGTCAGCATGTAAGGAAAACAACTATTTTTTTTTTTTTTATCACAGATGCAATAAGGCAACAGTCAATATTGCTGAGAGAAAGCTAATACTATCCTGATCTACATTAAATGTAGATGTGTAAATAAATAGTCAACAGAGGTTTTTACTGGTCACCTTTTTGTGCTAGACTCAATGAAACAAGGAAGAAGAAAAAAGAACCCTCCTATTCTAGCAGAGGAGATACATACTCCTTTTTCTTTTTCCCATGTCAACAACACAAGAGCTATAGCCCCCCAAAGTCAAACAGCTGTTGGTCATTTATGGGAAAGTTGCAATGCTAAACCTTAAACAGATGGGCAGATTATTTCTTGCTATGTTTATACATTTCCTAGCAACAGGGGACTGAATGCACGGCTTGTTTTCCTATGTGACAAGCCCTGAAAGAGAGGCAAAGAGCCAGTGGAGAGTCACCTGAGTTTACCAGCCTCAATTCTGACTTCCAGGAAGATACAGCCTGGATACCTGAGGGTACAGACAACCAGAGACTGCTCCTCTGTAGGACACACCCAACTTTCTCAGCCATAGTGCTTGCAAACAATCTGTGACCGATAACATTAGAACTAAATACCTATCCTCTTCCCTACATCTTTAAGCTACCTCTGTAAATAGATCAGGGCTGACTATGAAAAAGTTGTGTCATTTTCCAGCTGAGGCGATTCATTGCTTGTGTGCCTCCATCATTTCTTTGCCCTGCTGCTTCAACACAGAAGGCCTTGAATTCCAGATGGTGTAGTTAGAAGACGGAAGGCAGGCTACTTGGCTCACCTTGGGGAGAAACACATATTGCATAAAACCATTATTCAAGAGTTTGACCTTTGCGGCAATTAACACGTAGTGATTTTACTAGTAATACAGGGATAATCCTGACTTCTCCATAAGGCACTGCTGACTTTCTCCATGTCCTACTTTGTGACTGCGCCTCGTTCTTCAGTAAAAGTCCACAGCGTTGTGTTCAACCATTTTGATGACCAGATCAAAAAACTTAACCTGGGAGAATTCACCTAGCTCTGGAGTTTCAACTATTACCCTTGTAATAACGACTCCCATTGGTTTGGGGCACTTTCCATGCCTGGGAAATGCTGGCATTTCCTGAGCTCAAGAAATTCTCCTCCTTGGCCTCCTGGAGTGCTAAGATTACAGGTGTGAGTCTGTCTCAAAAAATATGTGTGTGTGTGTGTGTGTGTGTAATGCACTTTAAATTCTAATTTAAATTTTTAATTTCTTGTGACCATAAGCCTGAAAATGTTTCTTCTGGCTGGAGTTGCAACTATAGTTATGAGACATAATTGATCCAAACCACATAGGCACATTATAAATTTGGTAACAATTTAAATATAGAGAGTTAAATTTTATTTATTGAGATAGATTTTTTATTTTTATTATTATTATTTTTTTGAGACAGACTCTCTCTCTGTTACCCTGGGTAGAGTGCTTCTTGCCTCAGCCTCCCCAGTAGCTGAGACTACAGGCATGTGCCAGAATGCCTAGCTAGTTTTTTCTATTATTAGTAGAGACAGGGTCTTGCTCAAGCAATCCACTGGCCTCAGCCTCCCAGAGTGCTAGGATTGCAGGTGTGAGCCACTGCACCTAGCCCCAGGTCCCATACATGATTTTAATTTTTTTTTCTTTTTTTTTCTTTTTTTTAGAGACAGAGTCTTAACTTTATCGCCCTCAGTAGAGTGCTGTGGCATCACACAGCTCACAGCAACGCCTAGCTCCTGGGCTTAGGCAATTCTCTTGCCTCAGCCTCCTGAGTAGCTGGGACTACAAGCACCTGCCACAATGCCCGGCTAGTTTTTTTGTTGCAGTTTCGGCCAGGGCTGCGTTTGAACCTGCCACCCTCGGTATATGGGGCTGGTGCCCTACCCACTGAGCCACAGGTGCTGCCCCCCATACATGATTTTTAGATGCCTTACAAAATTATGTGGAACTGGAAAGACTGTCCATATTTCAGTAACACTCAATTCTTTGAATTCTTCCCAAGATATGTGCCAAAAATCACTTGGAGATCTTTAACTGGAAATCAGTAAACAACTCCACCAGATCCTCCTTTGATGTTGTTTAATGGCAACCTCTTTTCTCTAAGGCTATTCCCCTCAGAGCTTTGCTGTGGTTTAAATGTGTCCCCCAAAGCTCATGTTGGAAACTTAATCCCCAGTGTACCAGTGTTGAGAGGTGGTGATTAAGTCATAAGGACTCTGCTCTCCTGACTGGATTAATGCCATTATCATAGGAGTGGGTTTGTTCTAAAATTGTTTGACCCCCTCTTGTTCTGTTTCATACTCTCTGTTTTGCCATGCAATCAATGCCTTTCTGCCATGAGATGACAACCAGGAGGCCCCGAGGCCTTCACCAGATTCAGCCCCTTGATCTTGAAATTCCCAGCCTCCAGACCATAGACAATATATTTTTGTCCATTATAAATTACTAAATTTGAGATATTCTGTTATGGCCACCTAAATGGACTAAGACAAGCCTCAGGAATAAAGTAGAGCAGTTTAACAATATGCCCACCAGCCGAAGCCCCATGAGAGTAGGATCTTCTTGGGCTGGGCTGCCCTCTACTCCAGGATCCTAAGCAAGGGGTCACAGTAGTTTTCTTCCAGCTCTCTCTATTCCTTTCCCTTTTTACTTTTGAATCTCTGGATCTAAAACTTCTTTGCACTGAAAATCAGGATTGTTTTCTGCCTCCTGCCCTAATAACCCTTCAGGCAGAGTTGCCTACCTCTTTGGAACAAAAACTTTCCCTATATAATCAGCAAATCCATCCAGTGAACTAAAACGCTACTCCTAGAAACAACCTTTGTAACAACAAAGGTGGCCTGGTAAAGCTAGCCTAACACATCCACCTCCCAATTTCAAAAAGACAAGGTTGCTGAAAGCTTGCAGTGTCAGCTGTTTGAGCCATTTCCAGTCAGCTCTTACACAATGCGTGGAACTAGCAGGCTCTATCCAATTCACTAAACTACTCTGGAAAATTGTGTGGTGCTGGCCCCTAACTTTCCTCCGTTAGCATTTTAGTTCAGGCCATTAACTTTGCTTTTGTATCTGAATCTAAGGGATTCTTGCTTCTTTCTGATCACATTAATTTCTCAGGTTTCACCAGGACCATCTCACTTTTAAAAAATTATCTTCTTTTTTTCTCTTTTGATATTATTCCCCTTTCCAATAAAGGTGAAATCACAACATCAAAAGGTGCATACATTGGTAACTTTTTCTTTTGCATCAACCTTTGCTTTAAGACAAAAGCAGCACTCTGTTCCCTCCTAGAAGACAGCTTGATGCCTTGGAAATAGCACTGAAGCTGGTGGACACAAGGCTGTTACTAGGTTTCATTCTGACATTGACAGTGACCCAGGTTAATTCTCTTTACCCTAGACCTCAATTCTTGTGTCTAAGCAATTGGATACAAAATTTTCTTCTGTCTGATCTTCCTATCTAGGAATCAAGGATCAAGGCAAAAGCTTTGTTGTGTTTATAAGAGTTCCAAGCACTTAGTTAGCTATGAACATAAATGTCCATTATTTACTTTCCAAGTGGAAAGTATTCCCCAGAATCTGAGGCCTGGTTCACAAGGAGCTCATTCTCATGATCTCAGGGAACATGGTGGAGTAAGTGAGCTTAATGGAGGAAGATACAGCTCTGATTGGTGGGCAGACCTAGAAGGTAAAGTGTTACTATATTTCCTTGAGTCCATCGTCCAACTGTGAAAAGCAAGGGCCACATTGCTGAGGCCTGGGCTGGCAGAAAACGGTGGATGTGGTGCTCTGCCAGCTTAGTCCCACCTTACTGGTTTCCACAGGTCCCCTTAGGCAGGTGGGGCGGTGCCCAGGCTGTGAGTGAGTCATGGTACCTGCTTCTGCACAGCAGTTAGCCCAGCCTGCCCTGGGGAAGAAATGCTGGGGCCACCTGGGAAAGCTAAGGTGACCTGAGGGCAGCTGCCAGGAGGGCTGTTCTTCTCAGGCCTAGGGCAGATGATGGGTCCGGTGGAGCAGGAAAAAGAGCATTCCGTGGGCAATGATGGCCCACACTCAGGAGGCTGAGGAGGCCAGGGCCTCACCCTCAGGCGACTATGGTCCATCCAGAGGACAGAGATCCCACTGAGTCAAGAACTCAGTGCTGATGTGTAAGGAGGGAATTCTGGCCCCAACACTTTTGAGCTATGTGATCTTGGGCAACACCCAACTTCTTACCCCTTAGGGAGGTAAGAAGCCAACAGGTGACCCATACCTTAGCTCTAGGAGAATCCTGGACTGAGCTTCTTTAGGCCAAGACCCCAGCATGGAGCGCAGGCATGCAGTGGGCTCTCTGGATACCCCTTCCACATGGTTTTTATGAGAACTCAATGATTTGTATAAGATGCAGGTAAATATAAAGGACTATGCAAATGTTTAGCTGGTAGAATGGAGGGAAAAGAGGGCATTCCAGGTACAGGAGATTGAAGCATAGATCATGTAGATCAAAGGGCTAGAGTATAGGGTGTGAAAGGGTAGTGGGAAAGAGGGACCTAGACTGTGGGAATCGTGAATATCAGATCAACAGAGACTTTGACTCCTTAAGTCATAGGGAGTCTGTGAATGTGCCTACAGGAGGGTAGAGGATGACTTCAGGGCTCTGAATTTTCAAATGTGAGGCTTGGAGACTGGAAGACTAGATGGGAGGATTTTTTCAGGCCAGGAGTTCAAGACCAGCCTGGGTAACATAGTGAGATCTTGTCTCTACAAAAAAAATTACAGATTAGCTAGAATTGGTGGCACACCTCTCAGCTATTTGGATGCTGAGGTGGGTGGATTGCTTTAGCCCAGTAATTCAAAGTTACAGTGAGCTATGATGGTGCCACTATACTCAAGGCTGAGCAACAGAGCAAGAACCTATGTCTAAAACAAAATTAAAGACTGGGTGCCCATAGCTCAGTGGTTAGGACTCTGGCCCACATGCACCAGGGCATGTGGGTTGGAACCTAGCCCAGGCCTGCTAAACAAAAAATAATAAATAAATAAATAAAACAAAAAGACTTTTTTTTTTTGTTTTTTTTTTGAGACAGAGCCTCAAGCTGTCACCCTGAGTAGAGGACTGTGGCATCACAGCTCATAGCAACCTCCAACTCCTGGGCTCAAGTGATTCTCCTGCCTCCGCCTCCCAAGTAGCTGGGACTACAGGCGCCTGCCACAACGCCCGTTTATTTTTTGGTTGCAGCTGTCGTTGTTTGGTGGGCCTGGGCTGGGTTCGAACTCTCCAGCTCAGGTGTATGTGGCTGGCACCTTAGCCGCTTGAGCCACAGGCGCCGAGCCAAAATAAAACAAATTTAAGATTAAAAAATAAATGTGAGATTTGACATGTTTCTTTGGAGAGGTTACACAAACAATGAGGACAAGGCAAAACTTCAACCAAGCTGGGATATACTCAGGAGCAGCTGCCAGCCTCACACTTTACCCCTCAGGGAGATAAGAAGCCATCGGGTTGACTCTAGGGCTGTCTCTAGGAGCCCCTAGACTGAGCTCCTTGAGGCCAAGACCGTGCAGTGGGAGCTCTGGAAATGGCTAAAAAAAGGGAAGGCAGAATCTTGTTTTACAGGAGGGAGAACACCCCAGAGTGAGAGCTCATGTGCATGAGCCACACTGTGGGTGGTAGGAGAGCTGGGCCCACAGAAACAGGGGCTCCCTTCACTCCACCTCTCCCCCTCTACATGGGCAAAATTGCCACTGGGCCCCTGAGAAAGGGCTGGACTGCAGGTAAAGACAGCTCTGTCCTGCCAGAACAAGGCTCTATGGACCTGTTCCAGGCCCAAGAGCCCTTCCTCCACAGTGACTGGCTCAGGGCGCAGGGAGAGACGGTGAGGTCAGCACTTCCAAGAGCGGAGGGTGCAGCCTCATCTCAGATGATGTCATGGCCTCCACCTCATCTTTCCCATTCTGGCTATAGTCAGGAGCTTCTCACTGGGCAAGTTTTGCCTCTTTGGAAAGCTTCCAGAAGAAATACAAGGGAACAGGGTCCATTGCACATACAGTACTCAGCAAAGCCTTCTTAGTCAGTGTCCAGAGAGGCTTGGGTTGCTCCTCATTTGCTTCTGGCCTCTCTTGGAGACCTCCAGAGTGGAGGGCAGAGGCCCCTTCCTTGTATTCTCTCCACTGTCCTGGCAGGTTGAAGTCCATTCCACTCACTGTATTGAAACAGCATGGGAAGGAGAGTTGAGCACAGTGCAGTGAGTGAGCCTGGGAACTCTGCTCTCCCTTCCACTGTGAGCTTCCCATGGCTTCTCCTCAGTGCAGTAGCAGCCAGGGATCCTTTGCAAACATTCCCCAGGTCACAGTAGCCCTTCCATCAAAGCCCCACCTCATTTGAGCAAGGCCAAGGTCAGAACATAGCCCCGCACTCTCTAGCTCTCTGTCACTCCCCAGACGTCATACCTGTGAATGTCCCTTTGTCACCCTCTCCAGCCACCCTGACCTTTCTTACTTCCCTTTCTCATGAAGATATGGGCCCACCCCAGGGCCTTTGCACCTATGGTCAGCCTGGATCCTCCTCCCCATCTTGTGGAATGCCACCTTCTCAGTGAAGCCTTCCCAGACCACTCAATGTGAAGATACAACCTGTCTTTCACACCTCACCCTTTTCCCAGTTTCTTTTTCTCCAACTCACATACTATAATACCATACTTATTTTAAAATAGTGATAAACTTGGCCCCAGCTGGGATGATGTTGACATGAAAGCAGATGTTTTTGTTGACCTATTAGTTCAACATAGTGCCTGGCACACAGCAGACTCTACAGAAACGTCTTTGAATTCTGAAAGGCTAGGTGAGTGAGTGCATTAATAAATTAGAGAGTTTTGAGAAGCTATTTTGTTCTTTTGAATGAGGGAAGCTCCCTCTCAGCTATGGAAATCCTAAAAAATGCACCATATGGACCCTTGTAAGAGAGAATGGTCCTAGCTACTCGGGAGGCTGAGGCAAGAGAATCGCTTAAGCCCAAGAGTTTGAGGTTGCTGTGAGCTGTGATGCTACAGAACTCTACCAAGAGAAACACAATGACACTCTGTCTAAAAAAAGAGGGTGGCGCCCGTGGCTCAAAGGAGTAGGGTGCCAGCCCCATATGCAATAGGTGGCGGGTTCAAACCCAGTCCTGGCCAAAAACTGCAAAAAAAAGAGAGAGAGAGAATGACCCAAACTATGGGTCAGGATCTTGACTATTACAACTACTGAGGGTGATCCTCACGTCCACCTAGATCCCAAACATACATTCATTATTTAAACAGAGCTTGGTCCTAATTGTTACTCTTTACAGAATCTTCTCTGGTTTCTCAGATACGATGAAGGGCACGAAAATGAAGTATACAGCTTGATGAATTTTTGCGTGTCTATCCACCTGGGTAACCACCACCCAATTCAAGTTGTGAGCCCTTTCTGTCACCCAGCATCCTGACTTTATCACTGTAGGATTGGCTTTGTCTATTTTAGAACTCTACTTAAACAAAATCATACAGTACATGCTTTGGGGGGGCTGGCTTTCTCTCGCCTAACACCGTGTCCGTGCGGCTCACCCACACCGTGATCCGTCACAGGAGTTAACCCTTCCTTACTGCTGTACAGTATTCCTCTTCGCATCTTCTCTAGTGTAGGGTTCATCAGGTCTCACAGAGAACGTTAAAGCTCCTGTGCTCACTCAGCTCTCAGGTCTCTGGCTTCACGTGGAGGCACAGAGCAGAGAGAAACACTGGCTTGCTCACTTCCATCCTTGGGGCTTCATGGCACCCACATGAAGAAACCAGCATTGTGGGTGAGCGCATGGGCCCTGGAATCAGGCTCTTGCTCAGATTGTTCATTTGCTACTTCTTGGCAAGGTGACCTCGAGCAATTCACTAAGACTTCATTTCTTTTCTTCATCTGTAAGATGTGGTTATAATTATACTACTGACCATGTGGTATTGCTATAAAAATTGAATAAAATGATCCATGAGTCTGGTATTCAAGCGTGGTAGATGCTTGACAAATGCTAGTTATTTTTATCATGGCTTAGACCACCAGACACTCCTCCAAACGAGAGGCATGAATCTTTGTCCAATACGCCAATCCGTAGCTATTTTCTGGCCAACTTCCCCACCACCTCTCCCAGGCTGTTGGTTCAGGCCTCCATTTTTGCACCTTTCAAAATACTTTTATAAATGGGCAGGAACTAGAACCCAAAAGATAAACAGGGAAGTACACATATGTCAGGGTTGTTTTACAGGCACCATAATTAAAGCTTTGTGTCTTTGTTGGGTCAGACTTATTATCAGGTCTTTGATTCAGAACTTTGAACTTGAGCTTCACAAAGTGCTGATTGAGGAAGTAGCTTAAGTACAGAAGGCAGGCAGCAATTTGAGATTCAATCTGGGCTCCCAGATGAGAAACCTCAACTACCTGCATACCCACTCATGATGATCTGCTCCCTCCCAGCTAGAAGGCTGCCATCCCCATCATCTTGGCCACACACAAGACACAGCCCCACTGAGGGCATCTGTCACCCCATGACTCAGCCTCTCAGGACTAGTGGCCTCACCAGAGCAGCATGGCACATGTGGCCCCTGTGTTGGGAGTCACTTCGGGGCACATAGGCACCCCCACCCACCTCAGCAATGACCGACACTCCCCCTGCAACCATCACTAATGATTAACAACAGCAATGGTAGTTAACACAGGTGGACAATTGGCAGTGTCTGGGTCACGCATTAAGTGGGAAGTGTTGCTCTCTTTGTTGAGGTGTGATGTGAGATCTCAGAGCCTTCAGGGAGCCTGTTGAGGCCCCTCCTACCCCATCTCAAGTTTCTCCTTACCATGAATTCAGAGACATGCATGGCATTTTCACTGCCTTGGGGCAGCCACCCCAGAGGACACTGGCAGCCACTGTGCAGAGGATTACAATTCGGTAATAAAGAACAGTTGTTGCGTGATTACTCTGCGCTGGGCACTTCATGCATTAGCTCATTTAATCCATTCAACAATTTTGTGAAGTAGTGTTATGGGTTGAGCTGTGTGCCCTCCCCTCCCCCTGAAAAATGTGTGCCAAAGTCCTAACCCTCAGTTCTTGTAAATATGACCTTCCCTGGAAATAAGAAGATGATCAAGTTGAGGTCATTAGTGTGGGCCCTAATCCAATAAGATTGTTGGCCTCATAAAAAGAGAAATCTGGACACAGAGGCACACACACAGGGAGGATACTGTGTGACCGTGAAGGCAGAGATCAATCCAAAGAACACAAGATAACCAGCAAACCACGAGAATTAGGAGAGGTCTCATGGCCTTGGAAGGAATTAATCCTACCAAGACCTTGATCTTGAACTTCTGGCCTCCAGAAATGGGAGGCAATATATTTTTGCTGTTTAAGCTACTCAGTTTATGGCCCTTTGTTACAATAGCCCTAGCAAACACAGGTAGGTGCTATTATTATCCATGTTTTACCAGCAAGGAAGCTGAAGCTTTATTCTGTCCTGGCTGTAGAGAGAGAGAGCTGTGAAGACAGAGGCTCCAAAGTGGGACCAGGAAGCTTAGGAAGGACTGTTTTTCCACTGACTCCTACCTGGCTTTTAATTCCACCACAACAGCAGGGGTTTCACAGCTCCAAGCTCAGCCTGGTTGCTTTTCCCTGCCCCCTCCAGTCCTTGAAAGCCCAAGGAAGGAAGGGCTGAGTCAGTGGTTGGGGAAAGGAGCCATGAACAGACACAGGCCAGAAGCTGCAGGGAATGAAGCTGGGCTGGAGGGTGGGGCTGACTCCCCCAAGGCAGGGCAAGGCCTCCACAAGTGGTGCCTGCTTTCCCTTCGGGCTCTTTCACCTTCAAAGTCTTCAATGGACCTCTGATGGAAGTGGTACTGTGACAGGGCCACAGGATGGAGCAGCATGGGCCCAGTCAAGAAAGGAAAAGGCAGGCATCAGTAGAGGGTGAAGAGACACAGAGAAGAGACAGTCAGGGTGCAGGAATCAGGCAAACCTAGGTTCAAGGCCTGTGTTGTTCACTGTGGTGAATTTGGTTTGACCTCCCTTGGCCTTAGTTTTCCCATCTATAAAATGGAAATGACATTATGGCCTTATCTTTTAAAGTTGTGGCAATTTTTAAAATGTCAGCACAGCTCCATAATAGGGGCTCAATAAATGTTAGTAGCTATTCAAAACTGCATGATATTGTTATAAAAACAAACACGTAGGCTGGGAGCAGTGGCTCACCCCTGTAATCTTAGCACTCTGGAAGGCTGAGGTGGGTGAATTGCTTGTGCTCAGGAGTTCAAGAATAGCCTGAGCAAGAGTGAGAACCAATCTCTAAAAAAAATAAAATAGCTAGGGGTTATGGCAGGCATCTATAGTCCCAGCTACTAGGGCGGCTGAGGCAAGAAGATCTCTTGAGCCTAAGAGTTTGAGGTTGCAGTGAGCTATGATGCCACCACGGCACTCTACTCAGGGTGAAAGGGTGAGACTCTGTTTCCAAAACAAATCAAAACAAAAACAAAAGCCAAACACGCAAACCAATGGAACAGAATAGAGATCCAGAATTAAATTCACAAATTTACAGCCAACTCGTTTTTGAAAAAAGGTGCCAAGAGCCTACATTGGAGAAGAGACAGTCCCTTTAATAAATCATGCTGGGAAAACTAGATATCACCATGCAGAAGAATAAAACTAGATCTTTATCTCTCACCAAGATGAAAAAAACCTACAAAATCAAAACAAAGTGGTTTAAAGACTTAAACATAAGATCTGAAACTATTAAACTAATAGATATAAACATTGGACAAATGCTTCAGGACATTAGTCCATGCAAAAAAATTTTAAGTGGGATCTCAAAAGCACAAGCAATAAAAGCAAAAATGGACAAATGGGATTGCATCAAGCTAAAAAGCTTCTGCATGGTTGGGTGGCGCCTGTGGCTCAGTGAGTAGGGCGCCCGCCCCATATACCGAGGGTGGCAGGTTCAAACCCAGCCCCGGCCGAACTGCAACCAAAAAATAGCTGGGCGTTGTGGCGGGTGCCTGTAGTCCCAGCTGCTCGGGAGGCTGAGGCAGGAGAATCGCGGAAGCCCAAGAGCTGGAGGTTGCTGTGAGTCCTGTGACGTCACGGCCCTCCACCGAGGGCGGTAAAGTGAGACTCTGTCTCTACAAAAAAAAAAAAAAAAAAAAAGCTTCTGCATGGCAAAGGAAGCAATCAACAAAGGGAAGAGACACCTTGCAGAACGGGAGGATATATTTGCAAACTATTCACCCAACAAGGGATTAATACCAGAATGTGTAAGGAATTTAAACAATTCTATAGCAAAACCTCCAAATAATACAATTTAAAAATGGGCCAAAAGGGGCAGTGCCTGTGGCTCAGTAGGGCACCAGCTCCATATACTGAGGGTGGCGGGTTCAAACCTGGCCCTGGCCAAACTGCTGCAACAAGAAAGAACAGCCGGGCGTATGGCCTGTGCCTATAGTCCCAGCTACTTGGGAGGCTGAGGCAAGAGAATGGCCAAGCCCAGGAGTTGGAGGTTGCTGTGTGTTGTGTGATGCCACGGCATGCTACTGAGGGCAATAAAGTGAGACTCTGTCTCTACAAACAAACAAACAAACAAACAAAAAAAAAAAAAAAAGGGCAAAAGGGCCACGCCTGATGGCTCATACCTATAATCCTAGCACTCTGGGAGGCCGAGATGAGAGGATCCCTTGAGCTCAAGAGTTTGAGACTAGCTTGAGCAAGAGTGAGACTTAGTCTCTACTAAAAATAGAAAAATTAGTTGGGCATTGTGGTGGGCAACTGTCGTCCCAGCTACTGGGGAGATGAGGCAGGAGGATTGAGGTTGCTGTAAGCTAGGCTGATGCCATAGAACTCTAGCCCAGGCAACAGAGACTCTTGTCTCAAAAAAAAAAAAAAAAAAAAAAGACTAAAGATTTGAACAGTCATTTCTCAAAAGAAGACATACAAATGGACCAAAAGGTATATAAAAAGTGCTTGACATCACTAATCATTAGGGAAATGCACATTAAACCACAATGACATACAATCTCACCCCAGTCAAAATGAGTATTCTCAAAAAGATAGAAAATGGCTGCAGTGGCTCATGCCTGGAATCCTAGCACTCTGGGAGGCAGAGGCAAGAGGACTGCTTGAGCCCAAGAGTTTGAGGTTGCTGTGAGTTATGATGCTACAATATTCTAGCCTGGGGCAACACAGTGAGACTCTGTCTCACACACACACACACAAAAGAGACAGACAAAAAGACAAAATAAAAGAAGCTTGGCTCAGCGCCTGTGGCTCAAGTGGCTAAGATGCCAGCCACATACACCTGAGCTGGCGGGTTCGAATCCAGCCTGGGCCCACATACAACAATGACGGCTGCAACAAAAAATAGCCAAGTGTTGTGGCAGGCGCCTGTAGTCTCAGCTACTTGGGAAGTGGAGGCAGGAGAATCGCTTGAGCCCAGGAGTTGGAAGTTGCTGTGAGCTGTGATGCCGTGGAACTCTACCCAGGGGGACAGCTTGAGGCTCTGTCTCAAAAAAAAAAAAAAAAAAAAAAAAAAGAAGAAGAAACTGGTGAGGATGCGGAGAAAGGGGAACACTTGTGCACTGCTGGTGGGAATGTCAATAGAACAACTATGAAAAACAATATGGAGGTCCTCAAAAAACTAAAAATAGAACTACTAAATGATCCAGGAATCCCACTGCTGGGTGTGTAACCAAATGAAAGGGAAATAAATGTATTGAAAAGATACCTGCATACCCATGTTTATCACGGCACTATTCACAGTAGCAAAGATATGGGATCAACCTAAATGTCTATCACTGAATGAATGGATAAAGAAAATGTGGTCTATATACACAATGCAATATTATTCAGTCATAAAAAAGAATGAAATCCTGTCATTTGGAGTAACATGGACGGAACGGGAAGATAGTATGTTGAGTGAAATTAGCCAGGCACAGAAATATAAACATTGGATGCTTTCACTCATCTGTGGGAGCTAAAAAAATTTATTTTATTGAGGTAGTGAGTGGAGTCATGGTTACCAGAGGCTGGGAAGGAAGGATAGGGAGAAGGGAAAATGAAGAGAGGTTGGTTAATGGGTACAAAAATGCAGTTAGATAATAAATAAATAAATAAATAAATAAATAAAAATGCTGAAGGAATAAGTTCTAGTGTTTGATAGCACAGTAGGGCCAATATAATTAAGAACTTACTATATATTTCAAAATAGCTAAAAGAAGATTTGGAATATTCTGAACACAAAGAAATGACAAATGTTTGAGGGTGGTAGATATCCATCCAGGTTACCCTGATTTGATCATAGCATTTTTTTATGTATATATCAAAATATCAGATGTACCCTATGGATACATACAACTATTATATATCAATAAAAAAAGAAAAACCGGGTGGCGCCTGTGGCTCAGTGAGTAGGGCGCTGGCCTCATATACCAAGGGTAACGGGTTCAAACCCGGCCTCGACCAAACTGCAACCAAAAAATAGCCAGGCATTGTGGCGGGAGCCTCAAGTCCCAGCTGCTCGGGATGCTGAGACAAGAGAATCGCATAAGCCCAAAAGCTGGAGGTTTGCTGTGAGCCGTGTGACGTCATGGCACTCTACCGAGGGCAGTAAAGTGAGACTCTGACTCTACAAAAAAAAAAAAAAAAAAAGAAAAACCAAATTAAGTTATAGACAAAAAATTTTCTTTTCTAGTCTAACAAATGTAGCTTCTCTACCAAAATAAAAAAATAAGAAACCATGAAGAAAATGTTAGTGATTCTGGCGGTGGCCGCTATAGGGCTGGAGGGACTGCGACACACACTGTCCCTTGACTACCGTCTTCGTGCTTCGCTTCTTCACTTTTGTTCAGCCCTCAGCCATGGTGACCCCCCTGGACCAGGCCATCGGCCTCCTTGTGGGCATCTTCCACCAGGACTCCAGGAGGGCAGGTAACAGACACCCTGAGCAAGAAGGAGCTGAAAGAGCTGATCCAGAACAAGTTCACCGAGTTCACTGTTGGTCCTGTGCTGCAGGACACTGAGATTGCATGTCTGATGGAAGGACCTGGACCAGAAGGGAGACCAGGAGGTGACCTTCCAGAAGTACGTCTCCTTCCTGGGGGCCTTGACTCTGATCTACAATGAAGCCCTCAGGGGCTGAAAATAAATCGGGAAGGTGGAGACACCTTTTAGAGGCCTGCATCAAATCCAGGGATGGGTAATTCTACAATAAATATTTTTGGTCAAAAAAAAAAAAAAAAAAAGAAAAAGAAAATTTTAGTGATTCTTATTATTATTATATGAATGATCCTGAACCAATTGTGAGAATATAAAATGGTGTGAAGAGAGCTGAGTCTTGTGTGTCCCAACCTGAGGGGCACTGCATGAGACAGCCTGGCCCACAGCCTCAGTTCTGGCCTGACTCTGCCATCACTTCCTTGAGTGAACTTGGGCATGTTAAAGGGAGGCCAGGAAAGTGAGTGTTGGCTTTGGCAGCTTTTGTAGTAGGAGGCAGAGAGAAGGAAAGTGCTTGGACTGGAGATTCGGTTACTTGGACTGGAGATTCGGTTTTAATCAAGGGGAGGGACCAAATTCAGTGGTTCTCTTATTTATTTATTTATTTATTTATTTATTTTTGCAATTTTTGGCCGAGGCTGGGCTTGAACCCACCACCTCCAGCATATGGAGCCAGAGCCCTACCCCTTTGAGCCACAGGTGCCACCCTCTAATTTGAGTTCTTTGAGGATTCTCCATACTTCCTTCTATAAAGGTTGTATTAATTTGCAGTCCCACCAGCAGTGTAAAAGTGTTCCCTTCTCTCCATATCTACGCCAGCATCTGCAGCTTTGAGACTTTGTGATGTGGGCCATTCTCACTGGGGTTAGGTGATATCTCAGGGTAATTTTGATTTGGATTTCTCTGATGACTAGTGAATTGAACAAAAGCTTGATAACTAGGATCTATAGAGAACTCAATCGGCCAAAAAAAAAAAAAGACCCAACAATCCCATATATCACTGGGCAAGAGACATGAATAGAACCTTCTCTAAAGAAGACAGATGAATGGCTAACAAACATGAAATAATCCCACTAAGATCTTTAAACCCTCTAGAGTCCACCTTTCTGTAGGTTAGGTGACAACCTTCAGGTAGCAAACCAGTCTTCCCAGCATTGACCCCTACACATTCAAATTTGTAATAGGCATGGCGTCCTCCACCAGTTGACTTCGGGCTTGTGTCTGGACTCCTCTGAACAGGAGTTCCCAGAGTCCCATCTTCAATCTGCAGCTCTGAGAAACAAGAGTGAGGTCATGGCTGTGAGTGAAACTGCTGTCTAAAGCAAAAGAGGCGGAGGGAGGCTGCAGGCAGATGCTGGGGCCACCAGGCAGGCTCCAGGGGTAGAGGCAGTGCCCTGCCGCAGGGTGGCCTGGGAGCCCCACCTGGACTCTAGCCTGCTTCTAATGACCACATTAGGAGATGACACCTTAGTGTGGGAGGGCCCAGCCCTGTCCTTTCTCAAAGGTGCATCCCCTGTGCCAGGGCTGCTGAGTTACTGCCTGGCTGCCTGCTGGAACCCCTCTGGTGCCAGGAAGATTGGGGCCTTTCAGGAGTCATTATTTCTGAGTATCCATGTGTTCCCCAAACCGGTGTGGTAAGAGGGGCTGGACTTGGCAGGAGACCTATGTCTCTCACATGTAAACTATGAGATTATTCTGTCCAGTGATAAAATTCTGAAGTCCCTTTCCTACCTCAAAGAACAAGAAGTATTTATTAAGTGACTACTGAATATGAAGGGGGGACTCCCTACACTTTATCAATTTATTTGTTTATTTTTGGGTTGTTGTTGCAGTTGTCACTTTATCAATTTAATCCTCCCAGCTCTAGGAGGTAGCTGCTACTAGCAAATGACTTCGCTAAGGTCATACAGCCAGTCATGGACACGGACAGAGTTTACACTTCTTCACTTTATTTCAGAATGTGTTCCCTCCCCAGCCCTTACTGCTCCGTACTGACACCACACTGTCACTCCCACCGGTACTCTGTCTACCAGCGCTTCCCATTCACCTAGTTTCTAAAGATGACATTAAGAGCAAGATGGAGGGACACTGCACCAGATCCAGACCCAGCCTGGGAAGGAGGTAGTCTAGGGTGGTGCCAGGTAATGTGCGGCTACCTCCCTGAAGATGAAGGCGCAGGTGCCATACTGGGCTGCCCTGGCCTGCCCAGGCCCGCCCACCCCTCTCCCTGCCCTTTGTCTTCTCTCTCCCCCTTCCTCTCAGCCCCAGGGCTCTTCATACCCAGCTCACTTCTCTCATTTCTGTTCTTTGTCTCCTTCCACAGGTGGGTTTTTTTTTTTTTTTTTTTTTTTTTTTTTAACTCCAATGTAGACCATATGTCAAAATAAGTTGAAGGAAGCCCTGCAGGTATGTCCTCTGCTTGTTGGTTCACAGACCACATGACCACACTAAGGCTCTGAGAAGTGCTGCTGCTTCTTAAAACACAACGATCCCCATTTGATACAGTGGGTGCTTCCCACACATCTGTACTTTGGTACCTGCTGAAATCACCGGCCAGGTTTCAATTAGTAGCTGAAGCGCACTCCTGTAATGGCCGGGGTGGGGCTGGGGAGCTCTCTGACTCACAGAAGAGACAGAGACCAAAAATCAAGTGGTGAACTTCAAACCCAGAGCTAGTGAGTCAGCATCTCGCCTCTAGCCTTCCCCTAGCAAGCCTGGCTGAAGCCAATATCCTGAAGGTTATAAGTAATTAGAACACTGACCACTGGTTACAGGCCCCTCCCTGTGCGTGTTCTGCTCAGGTGGAGAGTGCTGACTCACTCAGACCACACCAGCGCCCAAAGCAATGCAGAGATCATCCAATCCTGTCTAGTTCTTTCATGTCAGCAGCTTCCTGCAGTCCCATGGAGAACGAGGGTGAAGGATTCTGCATCTGTCCCCAGAATTGGTTAATTAGTAATGGCTGCCATGGGTTAGGAAACAAGGAATCACCACTCTTTTCTTTTTTTGAAATATAGTCTCACTCTGACTCCTTGAGTAAAGTGAAATGGTATCATGGCTCACAGCAACCTCAAACTCTTTTTTTTTTTTTTTTTTTTTGCAGGTTTTTTGGCCAGGGCCGGGTTCGAAGCTGCCACCTCTGGTATATGAGGCTGGTGCCCTACTCCTTGGAGCCACAGGTGCCGCCCCCTAGCAACCTCAAATTCTTGGGCTCAAGTGATCCTCCTACGTCAGCCTCCCCAGTAGCTGGGACTACAGGTGCCTGCCATAATGCCTGGCTAGTTTTTCTATTTTTAGTAGAGATAGGGTCTCTTTCTTGTTCAGGCTGTTCTCAAACACCTGAGCTCAGTGATCCACCCACCTCAACCTCCCGGAGTGCTAGAATTACAGGTGTGAGCCACCACACCCAGGAAGTCACCAGCAAGTCATCACTTCTTATACCTTAAACTCCTGTGCCCCAAACTAACATCCTCAATCGAGTCTGTGGGTCAGAGGGAGCCCATGAGAGAGAACTGGGCTCCACAGTTTATAAAGGGAGTGGAATTGTGCAGGAGTCAGGTAAAGGCACACCCTTCATGCTGCACCCCATCTGAGCCAACCTCAGTGTGCCTGCCACTCCCACAGCCTCTTCAGAAGCTGACAAGCTAGTGGCATGTGACCTCCATCTCCAGCTGATTGGGCATGGGTGGGGACCCAATCTACAAGTAACGGGTCTTCGATTCACCAGCTTCTGAGACATCCCAGTGGGAACATTAACTGGATAAAGCAGATCTTCTTTTGGGGAATGAGAATTCAAGGCAAAGAGCAGAACACTTCATAGCAAGAACAGCTGTAACATTGACAAAGAGAGCAAAATGGAGGGAGAGAGAGAAGGGGTAACATACACCCTGGAGTGATGACCTCCTAGTTCTGAAGCTGACATAGCCAGCTCGGTGTGGTCTTGGGTGAGAGTGTGGGAGGGCAAGAAGAAAAGCATGCTGGTTTACCCACTAAATCTATTCTGGCCCAAGGAGTTTGTCCTGTGCCGAGGGCTGGGGCCCATCCTCAGGCTGCTCAGCCTCAGCCTCCAGCTGAGGGTGTCAGGTCTACATGGGCTCCTCTGTGTAGACCATCAAGGGGATAACAGATGAGTTCAGTTAGAACCTGTGCTAAACACCTTTCCAGAGCCACAGAGGGTCTGGATAGAGGGTGCCATCCTCCCTGTGACATGTGTCTTCATTTGCCAGGTCTAGAAACAGGTCTTTGTCTTGGGACAGTGATTTGACCTTAAGAAAACATGGATAAGTTCCTCACAGGTGCAGTCTGGTTTTGCCTTTTCATTACTCCAATAAATATCGATGGTGAAAAGATAAAAACTTGGACTCAGGATCCTGATCACCTGGGTTGAAATCTATTTACCAGTGGTGTGACTTGGAGCAAGTCCCGTGAGCACTCTGTGCCTCAGTTTTCTGGCTGTAAATGGTGGTAATGACTGCACCTCACAAGGCTGTTGGGAGGGACAAATGTAGTGCTCGGAATGGTGCCTGGATCTTCATGCTCAGTGTCAGGCCCTGCGCCTGGTGCCGCGGGTGCAAAGTGGATCCAGCCCTGTCCTCGAGGAGCTTACACACTCGCATTCAGTGCTCCCTGATGCCCGTGCGCACCTTTGCCTTTCACACGTAGGCAAACTGATCCCTCTGTGTCTGTTCTCAGCCAGCCTTTGTGAGACCACCTTCTGCCCACACGTCTAGTCCTGCTGTTGCATCTCACGGCTGGCCAGGCCTGGCAGTGAAAACAGTGGCTGAGAGCAGGGAAGCATTAGGACTGTGAGTCAGGAAGAGCCCTGTGTTGTGCGAAGTTTGGGGGAGGCAGGGATGGAGGAGGGAGACCCAGCAGGGAGCTATAATGACCCCAGGAGCGGTGGCTGCCGCTGCTACTGCGGCCCACTGTGTGTCAGGGGCCACTTCTCATGCTTTTTAGACACTCCTTTGTTAGTTTCCTAGAGCTGCTGTGACAAATTCCTGTATACTGGCTGGCTTAAAGCATACATTTGCATCTCTCACAACTCCAGAGGCCAGAAATTTAAAATCAAGGTGTTACCTCTTCCTACCTCTACCAAAGGCTCTCAGGGAGAATCCTTCCTCACCTCCCAGCATAGTGTGGCTTCCGGCATGCAGTCTCTGCCTTGGTCATCATGTGGAATTCTCTGTATCTGTGTTTTATCTTTGTGGCCCAATATCCCTCTTCTTATAAAGACACGATGGATCTAGGGCCCACCTTGCTCCGGTATTGACACAGGAGTTTCTTCCTCAGTAGGTCCTTGGTCTCAGGGATTCAAAGAATGAACCTGTGGACCACAGATCAGTGGTAAGATAGGATTTTATTAGAAAGGAATACAGAAGTAAAAAGCACCAGAGCTTCTGCAAGAGGGAAAGAACTAACTGGGGAGTCTCTATGTGGGTTCTTTATCTAGGGCAGTGGTTCTCCTAATACCGACCCTTTAATACCGTTCCTGTGGGTCACGACCCACAGGTTGAGACCCCTGATCTAGAGGTATTAGGTCTTGAGAATTACACTTGGCCAGGACTTGGTAGGTGGAAAAACATCTTTTCAAAGTTAATGAGTGCATTAATAAATGAATAGATGTAGTTCCTGTTCCACTAGGGCAAGGTTATCTGAGAAGGAATTAGGGTATGTGCTCCCAATCAAGGTGGAACTACCCAAAAAACCATCTCAGGCTGCTTTGTTCATGATCTTGTTAGAGCCCAGAGGGTGTGTCCTGAAAAAGGCAGCCTGTTGGTGCCTGGGAATGCGGGTCTGATTTCTGAGCTCACCTGGGCCTAGAGAATGGGGGATCCCTGTCCAGCCCTGAGTGGTGGAATCCTCATTTTAATTTGATTACATCTGCAAAACCCTATTTCTAAATAAGGTCACATTCACAGCGGTGGACATAAACATTTAGGGCACATTATTCCCATCAAATCCCTTAGTCATCACTTCACCAGAATGAATTCGGTGCTGTTAATTTTTCCCCATGTAACTGATGAGAAAACTGAGGCATAGACCAGCTCAAAGCCACATGGCAAGCTGGCTTTACACAGCTCTGCATAGGGCCTCAGTGTCCCACCATGACCAGCCATCGTGGCACTAGAGAAGGATGTGAGCTGCACTCAGGAGGAGGAAGTGGCAACAGGAAATTCCTTCTCAGGGGAATATCCTAGGCTATTTATCAGCTCAGGGACTGGACTTCAGCCTCCAGCCCTCCTCTGGTCTCTCTCCAGCCTCGAGGACCCCAGCCCTTCCCAGCAGCAGGCAGGAAGCGGCTTAGCCTAATGCTCTGCAGAGGTCTGTTTTGTGCTGACCTGGCCAGAATTCACAAGCAGCAGCAGTAGCAACAGCAGCAGCAACAGCAACAGTAACTCAGGAGGAACACCAGTGGCTGGAACAAGCTGGAAAGAATGCTGGTTGGGGCCCAGCACAGGGGAGAGGGATGAGCCCTGTAGCCAGAGGCCGCTAGCCTGGGAAGGGCCTTTGTCTCCTTGGAGAGGCTGGGCTTTCTTTGTGTGGGGTGACAGGGAGGTGGAGGCTGGGAGTGGTAGGGCCTGTTGCCTGGCCCTGCCTGAGCTTGCAGAGCTGCTGATTTGGATCAGAGGGGAGTATTCATCCTGGCAGGCCAGGCCCTTAGAGACACTGCAGCTCCGGGATATCAAAAAATGGAGAGTGGCGTCTGTGGCTCAGTGAGTAGAGCGCCGGCCCCATATACCAAGGATCCAGGTTCGAACCCATCCCCAGCCAAACTGCAACAACAACAACAACAAAATAGCAGAGCGTTGTGGCGGGCGCCTGTAGTCCTAGCTACTCGAGAGGCTGAGGCAAGAGAATAGCCTAAGTCCAAGAACTGGAGGTTGCTGTGAGCTGTGATGATACAGCACTCTACAGAGGGTTACCAAAAAAAAAGAAAAAAAAATTGGCCAGTTGGCTTGGAGCCCATAGCTCAGTGGCTAGGGTGCCGGCCACATATTCCAGAGCTGGTGGGTTCAAATCCGGCCCCGGCCTGCCAAACAACAATGACAATGGCGATGAAAAATAGCTGGACATTGTGGTGGATGCCTATAGTCCCAGCTACTTGGAAGGCTGAGGCAAGAGAGTCACTTAAGCCCATGAGTTTGAGGTTGCTGTGAGCTATGATGCCACAGCAACATAGTAAGGGCAACATAGTAAGACTCGGTCTCGGAAACAAACAAACAAACAAACAAACAAAATATATATATATGGCCAGTTGAACACCAGACTCTGTTCCTTAGAATCCTAAACATATCTCCCCTATAGTTACCATCAATCAACTGGCATTGGCACAAAAGTTAAAAATTGCCTTGTGTTTCTGACTCCAGATGTAGAAGTCTGACCCTTGGTAACATCTCCCAGTGCACAGAAGCCCAGTGAGGTCCTACAGCCAGGGGAAAGAGGCAGGTTGAGACGAGGTGCCCCCAGCCAGATTTCAGGCACTTTTTCATTATACTGGGACTTTTTATTTAGGGTGACACCCAAACTTCCTGTCCTCCCACTCCCTGTGAATCATTCCTGGCTGCTGCCAATGACCAGGTTTCACAACTGCTGCAACTGCCGCCCTACGCTGGCATCTGAGGACATCTACAGTGATGTAGGACCCTCCACCCTGGGTGGTACTGGCCTGTGTGCTGGGGAGGCTCAACCTGGTTTTGAAGTACAAGTAGGAGTTTGCCTGGGTGAGAAATTTTAAGGAGAGAATTCCAGACAGAAGAATCAGCATGAGTAGAGGACCAGAAAGAGCAGCAGAAAGAAGAGGGGTGGACTGTTGGCGGCAGGGACATGTGAGCCATGGCCCACAGATGGGGGTTCTAGTCTTCATTTAGCCGTATGCTAAACCTGCTGGGCCTCGGTTTCTGCATCAGGCCAGTAGGGAGGCAAAGCCAGGTACTCACTATAGGCCGTTCCTGCTGTGTCAGGGTGCCTTCCTCACTCTCCTGGCCAATGGAGGGGACCTAGATGCTGGTCTTTGGAGAGACCTCTGCAAAGCTCAATTCAAGCCTGGAGGAAAGAGAGACACCCTCTGTGCACTGGGACAGCAGGCACACTGGCAAAGGGGATGGGCCACATACTGCTCTGTGACCGTGGGTGAGTCCCTTTTCAGTGCAGCTGGCGACTGGCTGGACCAGGGCTCTGACCACTGTGGGGTGGCTGGAGGCAGGGATGCCTGCACAGCACAGGAATGCATTTCCTTCCCCCAGAGCTGGGAGGAAACCGAGCAAGGCTACAGCTGGATTCTTTCCCAGCCAGGCCAGCAGCCTCTCCTCCCCCTCCCCAAGCTGGCCACATTGTTCTAGGCAATATCTCTTGCCAACCACATTTCTGGGCCCCTCCTATCTCATTTTGTCCCTTCACTGATATGAACCCTGACACAGCTGGGACAGCCCACTGGTGTCAGGCTGTGGGCCTTGATCCCAGACCCAAGGCCCTTCCCCCAGTCCATATCTAACCCCTGTGATGCCCCAATGAGTCTCTTGCTTTCTGTGGCCTCGGTTTCCCCTTTCTATCATTAAGAGATTGGATGTGGTGAGCTTTGAGGAGTCAAAGCCCCAGTAAGGCCCCCTGGGAAGGCAAGGTCCCCTGGCGGCTATGACGAGTGACAGCAGTCTTAGCACCTGCAGTGGCAAACAGCTTCCAGTGCCACAGGTGCAGCAGCAAATGAGACTGGTGTGGTCCCCATTCTCAGTGGGGGAGGTGGATGTTGAACAAATATCTAATCATGGACCATGGTATGTGCTGAAGAGTTATGAGGGAGAACCAGCACCATGGCTCACACCTGTAATCCTAGCACTCTGGGAGGCTGAGGCAGGCAGACTGCTTGAGCTCAGGAGTTCAAGACAAGCCTGAGCAAGAGCAAGACCCCATCTCTAGTAAAAATAGAAAAACTAGCCAGGCCTTGTGGTGGATGCCTGTAGCCTCTAAGGCAAGAGGATCTCTTGAGCCAAGAGTATGAGGTTGCTATGAGCTATGATGATGCCATGGCACTCTACTTAGGGTGAAAGAGTAAGATGTCTCTTCTGCCCTCTCCCCTTCCCCCCCCCCCCCCGCCCAAAAAAGACTACTAAAAATAGAAAAGTTAGCTGGTGCAGTGGTGTGCACCTGTAGTTTCAGCTACTTGGGAGGCTGAGGCAGGAGGATTGCTTGGGTCCAAGAGTTTGAGGTTGCTATGAGCTAGGCTGATGCAAGACTCTGTCTTAACAAAAAAAAAAAAAAAGAGCTATGAAGAAGAGAAAAGCCCGCTCCAGATGGGGCACAGGGAAGGCCTGGCCCAGGAGGTGACATTTAAGATATTTAAATTGAGATGTGGAGAAAGACATGGTACCAGGGTTATGAAAGGGATAGGGAAGAGCATTTCAGGCTGAGGGGCCAAAGATGGGTTGAGAAAATGAAGGTTAAGGAACTGGTTCTACCATTCAGTCTGTGGGACCTTAGGAAGGGCCTTGAGCGCCCGGTTTCATTTTCATCATCTGTAAATTAGTGATAATATCATGAGGACTTAACTAAGTAGCACCCCTGCTTATTTCAGGCCTTATGAAGAATAAGCTTTCAGTAAATGGCAGTGAAGTAGCTGATTGCGCTCTATGCAGGTGTGACTTCTATTAGTCTGGTTACATTTTATAACTCACCTCCCTTTGCTTTTCCTTATTCTAAAGCTCTTGTTTTTATTTTTTATTTTATTTTGTTATTGTTATTATTATTATTATTATTGTGACAGAGTCTCACTATGTCACCCTGGGTAGAGTGCTGTGGTATCACAGCTCACAGCAACCTCAAACTCTTTGGGCTTAAGTGATTCTTTTGCCTCAGTCTCCCAAGTAGCTGGGACTACAGGCACCTGCCACAACACCTGGCTCTTTTTTTGTTGCAGTTGTCACTGTTGTTCAGCTGGTCCGGGTTGGGTTCGAACCCACCAGCCTCAGTGTATGTGGCTGACGCCATAACCACTGTGCTATGGGCGCTGAGCCTTGTTATTATTTTTTAAGACAGGGTCTCCCTGGGGCAGCGCCTATGGCTCAGTGAGTAGGGCGCCAGCCCCATATACCAAAAGTGGCAGGGTTGAACCGGCCCTAGCCAAACTGCAACAAAAAAATAGCTGGGCATTGTGGCGGGTGCCTGTAGTCCCAGCTGCTCGGGAGGCTGAGACAAGAGAATTGCCTAAACCCAAGAACTGGAGGTTGCTGTGAGCTATGACACCACAGCACTCTATCGAGGGTGACAAAGTGAGACTCTGTCTCTAAAAAAAAAAAAAAAGGGTCTCCCTGTGTCACCTGGTGCAGTGGGAAGATCATAGCTCAGGGCACTCTCAAACTCCTAGACCCAAGCAATCCTCCTGCCTCAGCAGCCCAAGTAGCCAGGACTACAGGCATGTGCTGCCAGGTTTCACTCTGTTGCCTGGGTTGGTCTCAAATTCCTGGCTTCAAGTGGTCCTCCAACCTTGGCCTCCCTGAGTGCTAGGATTATAGGTGTGAGCCACCACTCCCAGGGTCATATTATGACTACTATTATTATTACCTTGTGTCAGTCTCTTATAAGTGAAGAATGAAAATGTGGGAGAATGCTTTCAAATGTGTAAGCTGCTATGCAAATGTGAAGCATTCTTATCACATATTCAAAATGTCGGCTTGGCACCTGTGGCTCAAGCAGCTAAGGCGCCAGCCATATACACCTAAGCTGGCAGGTTCAAATCCAGCCTGGGCCCGCCAAACAACAATGACGGCTGCAACCCAAAAATAGTCCAGCGTTGTGGCTAGCACCTGTAGTCCCAGCTACTTGGGAGGCAGAGACAGGAGACTGGCTTGAGCCCAGGAGTTGGAGGTTGCTGTGAGCTGTGATGCACACAGGGCAATAGCTTGAGACTCTGTCTCAAACAAACAAACAAACAAACAAAAAAGTCAAAATGTCTTGGAGCTGCATTGACATGTAATATATTACATCACAGAATCAAAACCTTGCAAACCTATAGCCTCACCCATGTGCCAGAGAGAGGCAAACCTTGGGCATTTTTCCCCATGTGGCTTTAGGAAATGTCATGAGGAATGTGTTGAAAGCAGGCAGGTTTTGCCAAAAAAAGACTGAGGGAACAGAAAAGAGAAGCCCTGGGAGGTCAGAGCGCTATCTGCAAGACTGGGTGGCCTTCTTGAGGGAAAGAACTTGGTTTGTATGTAGATTGAATGAAAGAGAAAAAATTTTATAACACTTTTCTAACACATCGATTATGAGGTGAAGAGACCTTGAGAGGTATTACGCATCCTGTCACTTTAGTTGTGTGAACTGCACAGTTACCCTTATACAATGTTGGTAGAGGATGCAAGCCTCAGATGGGAGATGTGTGTGTTGGGGGTGGGCATGGTAGAAGATATGGGAAAATTAGAAAAGATAATGGATCATCAATTAAGATTAGATCTGATTGCAGGAAACAGCAGTGGCTTACACAACATGAATACTGACTTCTTTCTGCCATAAAATATCAAAATGGGTGGTCCAGGTCTGGTGTGGTAGCTCTGCTCCTTCTCCTTTGCACCCAGATTCCCTTTGGTGTGGTCCTCATCCTCATGGTCCAAAAATGGTGGTTGGCATATCCCCATTCCAGGAGGCAGGATGAAAGAAGGGACAAAATGGAAAGATGAGGGAACTAAGATGGAAAGGGCAAAAGAAGACTCTCAGAAGTTCCAAGGGTCTATTCTCTCTGGCCATGCCTAGAGGCAAAGGAGTATGGGAAATGTAGTCTTTATTTTTGGCATCTATGATTTTAGCTAACGAGTCCAGCTTTGCAGAAGAGGAGAGTGAATGTTGAAGAACAATCAGCATTCTCTTACATAGATGATATTTCTGATCTTCTTTAGTTCTAAAAGTTCATGAGTTTGTGATTCCTAATCCTCTATCATTATAGTGAAAGCCTGAACACTTGCTCTTGGTCCAGAGCAGGGTATTTGGATGGCAAGGAACAGCAAAACTGCTAAGTGAAGGCAGGGAAGCCTCAGAGAGATGCCTGATATATTAGAGGGACGGCCTCTCCATCCTCCATGCTGACTATGGCCATTCTGATATCTGGAACCCTCTCAGTGGGAACATATGAGCCAACCAACCTGCAAAATTGCCTTGCCTCTGAGCAGTAAAATGTTTTGTCCTTGGCTTTCACCGGTGGACAATTTGTGAATTGAATATTTGAAGGTGGTGAAGCTATTGGATGGCACTATTGTCACTATGTCAGGACATGCCCTGAATTTAACTGCTTGTATGAAGGGACTCCTTCTGGAATTCAGAATCAGGAAAATGCTCCTCTCCAGCTGAGCACATATGATTTTCTTTGTCTGTCAATACATCAGACAATGCAGTGGCCCTCTGTTGTGGTCACCTTCTTAGCGTTATGGTCTCCTCCTCCTTTTGATAACATCCCTACTTTTCTTTTGAGGCCCCCACCCCACTTCAGCTTTCAGTCCATATGGTTCTGGTGGGCCGACTTTGCCCCTTTTTCTCTTCCGGGGGTTGGGCACAATACTCAAGTCTGTGTTTAACTGGAGTCATACTGATTGAACCTAGGATGGGATCATGATTCAGTCACGCCATTAAGAGACAGCCCTGGAATATTTTGCTAAAATTATTGGCTACTGCAGAGCAGAACACCCTTTCCACTAGGGGTGCGAAGCTATTAGGATGCAAATCTGGAGATGCTGATGGCCATCTTTGCACCTTGAACATAGAGCTTGCTTAAGAATAAGGGAACAGTGGGCGGCACCTGTGGCTCAGTGAGTAGGGCACTGACCCCATATACTGAGGGTGGTGGGTTCAAACCTGGCCCCGGCCAAACTGCAACAAAAAATGGCCTGGTGTTGTGGCGGGCGCCTGTGATCCCAGCTACTGGGGAGGCTGAGGCAAGAGAATCGCCTAAGCCCAGGAGCTGGAGGTTGCTGTGAGCTGCAACCAAAAGCAATAAAGTGAGACTCTGTCTCTATAAAAAAAAAAAAAAAAAAGAAAAAGGGAACAGGCTTGGTGCCCGTAGCACAGTGGTTACAGTGTCAGCCACATACACGGAGAGTGGTGGGTTCGAACCCGACCCAGGCCAGCTAAAGAATAATGACAACTGCAACACCAAAAAAAAAAAAAAAAAAAAAAAGTAATAAAATAAAATAAAATAAAAAGAATAGCCAAGTGTTGTAGTGGATGCCTGTAGCCCCAGCTACCTGGGGGGCTGAGGCAAGAGAATTGCTTAAGTCCAAGGGTTGGAGGTTGCTGTGAGTTGTGATGCCATGACATTCTACCAAGGGTGACATAGTGAGACTCTGTCTCAAAAATAAAATAAAATAAAATAAAAAAATAAGGGAACAAAACCAACAGAGGACAGCAGAGCAGAGAAGGGAGAGTGTGACACATTGCAAATGACATTACTTGAGTCTCTGGATTCAACCATGCCTGAAGCTGTTATACCCTTAACTTTTGCAATATATGAGTCAATATTTCTTTTTTTTTTTTTTTTTTTTTTTGCTTAAGCCAGTTTGAGCTTGGTTTTCATCACCTGCAAGTAAAATAGTTTCTGGTAATACACAAACCAAAATACAATTCTGTCTATAAGTGATGAAGAGTGCTAAGCTGCTCGGGGCAATGGCCTATAATCCTAGCATTCTGGGAGGCTCCCTTAAACTCAGGACTTCAAGACCAGCCTGAGCAAGAGCAAAACTCCATCCCTTCTAAAATTAGAAAAATTAGCTGGACATTGTGGCAGGCACCTGTAGTCCCAACTACTTGGGAGGCTGAGACAGGAAGATCGCTTAAACTGAGGAGTTTGAGATTGCTGTGAGCTAGTCTGATGCTATAGCACTGTAGCTTACACAAGAGAGTGAGACCTTGTCTCAAAAAGAAAAAAAAAAAAAGTGCCGAGTCATCCCAGGTGCCTGATATACCTGCTTCTCAGCATCTAATGAGCTTACAGACCATGACAATGTCTGAAAAAGGGTTTCCAAAACGACTCTTCTTATCCTTGCGCATTTGTGCTGCCTCCTAGTTGGAGGTGAAATTCATTTTCTCTTACCTTAAATCATGAACCTGGCTTATTTTATGACTTGCTGTGACCAATAGAGTGTTTTAGGTGATGCTGTGGCAGCTCCAGGAAGAGACCTTAAGAGATCCAGAAGTTTCTGATTTTGCTCTTAGAGTCCTCAGCTGCCACGTAATGAGGTCTGGTTACCCTGCTGGAGAGACCATGACACTATCTGAGAAAGGAGGCCTGGGCAGGCTCCAAATGTTCCAGCCGCCACAGCAGGGGCACTAGACATATGAGAGATGCCATTTTGGACATTCTAGCCCCAGCCAAATTCCTCGCTGAGTGCCTCTGCCTGAATGGTCCCAGCCCATGCCATGTGGAGCAGAACCTCCCAGATGAGTTCAGCCAATCCAGGGAACCATGAGAAATAATAAATTGCTGTTTTAAGCCATTAAATTTTAGGTTGGTTTAGCTGTTATACAACAACAGCTGACTAAAAGATACACTTAAACAATTTTGGAATGTCATCGGTGCCTTATTTGAATGAGGTCCTCCTTGAGAAACAGTGGTGGGCAGTGTTGGGACTGAGGGTGAAATGAGCAGAGCATTAGGACTGAGACTCTAGAACAATGATTTTCAACCAGTGTGCCATAAAAAATTTTAAAGATCATTATTTTTGAAAGAAATTCAAAGCACAGTAAGTATTTTTTTTCTTCTTCTTCTTCTTCTTTTTTTTTTTTTGGATCAACATAATTTGAGTGTGCCATGGAAGTTTAATTATAGGTTCCATGAGTGCCATGAGATTAAAAAAAAAAAAAGTTGAAAAACACCACTCTAGAGTGATGAGGGGAGGAACTCTGCTTCAGCACTGGAGGGTCCTTGGCGACTAGGAACTTACTTTGAGGTACGGAGAAGCCAGAGCCAAGGTTTCTGCTCAATAGCCTGACTTATGGGGTCGGGAAGCCCCATTTGTGAGGTGGTCATTCAAAAGTCCCTCATTCTAGCCATCTTTGGGAGAGCAGAGGCCTGGCAGTCCTAGACCCCCCAGGCATCAGTGGGCATGCTGGTAGGGAATCAGCCCTCTCACTGCTCCCTCTAGGATAATAGAGGAGAAAGGGGCCTGTGGGGCCAGGGTACAGTGAATGGGTCAGGAAAAGGCAGCCTGGGCTGGGGCTCTGAAATCACAGACCCTTAGTCCTTCCAGGCTTACAGACCAACCCAGACCTGGAGACACCAGTGTTTCACTTTTAATGCTTCTACCCTCCCTTGCTTCTCTTTTTCATTAACCTGTTTCATTTAGGGTTTAGCATTCCAAATCATCTTAAATCCTTTGTGGAAGGGGGTGGGAGGCACATCATAGATGCCTGAGGGCTGGGATTATCTGGAACCAGCAGGAGGGAGCAGAGCTGCCAGTGTCCTCCTGGGCTTCACCTGCTCATCGGGAGGCACGTGTGTGAGAGAGGTTTGCATGTGTAGAGGTTTAGATGTGGCTGTGTGAATGGATGTCAGAGTGTGTATGTGAGCACTTGTGTGAACTGTGTGAAAAGTGGGTGCACGTTACTGTAGGTTTGAGAGTATGTGTGTGAGTTGTGTGTATGCAAATGTGTTTTCAAGTGTGTGAGTTGTGTGGAAATAGGTGTGCTTTGGTGTGGATGTATGTGGTGTGAATGTGTATGTATATGTGAGGGTGTATATCTGAGTGTGTAAGTCCGAGGTGATTTGTGTGAAAATGTGCATGAATGTGCACAAGGATATATGTGAGAATGTGTCTAAAAATGTGTAAATGTGAGTCTGTGGCTGCCACAGCACCACAATGATGTTTTAAAAAGACACAGGGATCCTGTCCTGACCTAGTAAGGGGTGCTCATTGCCCCTAGGATGAGCACAGGCCCCCGTCACGGTGACCCCGTCCTGAACGATGAGGTCCATCTCCTTGGATGGCCGCCCTCGGCCTTGCTCTGTCCTCAGTGCCCGTCTCTTTCCTGGTGCTTATCACAGCTGGTTACTGCCTCGCCCCTGCAGTGCCAGCAGCAGCCAGAACGCAGCCGTGACACCTCCACCCCCACCTGCCATATGAGGGCTGGGCACCGCCAGGGCGTCATGGCTGGATGCTCAGGGGGGAGCGTGCGGTTCCGTCGCCCTGGGACCCAAGATCGAGACTGCTGATGTGCCAGATACGCTTGTGAAACTTATTCCTGACAACAGTGAGACTGAAATTCCCCAGGCCTGGCCTTCGGGAACTGCCAAGGTCAGAGTCCCCCCCTCGCTGGGAAACGTTCAGCCATCTGGCTGGTGCCGCGCTCTCTGCTGCCCTCTTCCGGCCACCTGCCGCCTCGCGGACGCGCAAGGAAGCCACGCCCTGCCGCCCCTGCAGAGCAGTTTCCTCAGGCTTTGCGCCCGCACACAGGGCCGCAGGGGTCCATGCGAGGCCTGAATCCGAGGTTCGTTGTCTCTATGATGCTTATTGCGGGTGTGAAACTTGGTAGATGCCCCACGGAGGGAAAATGAACTCATAGCCTGGGTCAGGTAATAATCAGAGCCCCAGAGAAGGGAACTCTTGAGTTTTTTGCACGGGTAGGGCTGGAATAGAGGCCCACTGAGCGCCCAGGGCTTGTTCCCCCATCGCGTGATCAGGGTGTGAATCCTGGCCTCTTCCTGCTCACCAAGAACAGAGTTTCCTAGTTGACTGGACTGCCTCAAGAGAAATTGGATGTCCACATATTGGGGCGACTGGGCCAGGCTGACAGTGAAAGGCTAAACCCAGCTCGCTTTGCCGGTGCCCAGGCTCGCCTTGCCGGATTGTGCCAACTGGCCCACGCCTGGGTGGAAGGTGACACGGGTACAGATACACCCAGGAGCCGAGGGTGGGTGAGTGATCCAGATACTCCTCTCTGCCATGGCATCATTACCCCTAGACAGACGAGGATACCAAGATTCAGAGGGGCTGGAGTTGCCCAAGGCCGCAGCTCCGGCAGGTGCAAGCCTCTCTCCTTAAATCCTGGAATTCTCCTAAGGACCCTTTCCCCAGCTGCATGGGAGCTGCTCCCGGTTGAGACAGGGCCATTTGCTCCTCCTCCCCTGCTCCCCAACAGAGATAGCTTGCTCCTTCTTTTCTGATTACTCAGTGTAGCAAAAGGGAGAACACAGATGAACAGAAAGAAAAGTAATATCAGGGCGCCGCCTGTGGCTGGGTGAGTAGGGTGCCAGACCCATATACCGAGGGTAGCGGTTCGAACCCGGCCCTGGCCAAACTGCAGCAAAAAATAGCCGGGCGTTTTGGCTTACGCCTGTAGTCCCATCTACTCCGGAGGCTGAGACAAGAGAATCTCCTAAGCCCTAGAGCTGGAGGTTGCTGTGAGCTGTGATGCCATGGCACTCTACCGAGGGGGACAAAGTGAGACTCTGTTTAAAAAAAAAAAAAAAAGAAAAGAAAAAAGTATCACCTGAGGTACCCCTTCCCCCCTCCCCCCCTTCAGCCCAACTCCCCAAATAGACCCCTTAACTCTATCCTTGCTTGAGTCAGCATTCAGCTTCTGCGCTTCCTTCAGCACCAAATCTCCTCCCTGACCTCTTTGTGCCGCCACCTGGTCTACCTTCAATCCTTGCTTGAGCAGAGAGTTCTCACTCAGGCCCCACAGGTGGCATGCTGCGGGATTATGCTGCTGATTCTCCCTCCATCCTGCCTGCCTCAGTGATGGCTCAGGAGCCCAGGGCTGTAGGTACCAAGATCCCATTTCAAAATGAGATGTCTTGGTCACCTGCCCTCTGTTCAGACTAACAGGAAAAGGTTTAGTCTGGTATTCAGGGCCACCCCACATAGCTCCAATCCATCCCAGCCAGGATTCCTCCACCCTGGAGGCCTACAGGAAGGATCACCACCCTTCTGGGCTGGCCTCCCTTGATAGCTTGTGAGTTAGGTGAGGGCAGGAATTTCATCCTTTCTAACATCATATTCCCAGGGTTCTATGTATAGTGGGCTCTCAGTAAATGTTCACCAAAAGGAACTGAACTGGTTTGATGAACAATTCACTCCTGTTAATAAAAACAAGAAGCATTTATTTTACCTCTTTCATGTTTACATGGATAGAGCTGGAACATATTCTTCTTAGCAAAGTATCTCAAGAATGGAAGAAAAAGTATCCCAATGTACTCAGCCCTACTATGAAACCAATTTATAGTTTTCATATGAAAGCTATAACCCAATTATAGCCCAAGAAGAAGGGGAAAGGGGAGAGGGATGGGAGGGTTGGGGGAGGAAGGGTGGAGGGAGGGTAAATGGTGGGACCACACCTATGGTGTGTATCTTATAAGGGTGCATATGAAATTTACTAAATGTAGAATATAAATGTCTTAGCACAATAACTAAGAAAATGCTGTGAAGGCTATGTTAACCAGTTTGGTGAAAATATTTCAAATTGTATATAAAGCCAGCACGTTGTACCCCATGATTGCATTAATGTACACAACTATGATTTAATAAAAAAAAATCATAAAAAATAAAAAAATAAGTATAAAAGGTCCTCAATTCGGAGATAATCTCTATGAAAATGACTCAAGCATCTTGCTGGTATCTCTGTAGCAGCAAAGAAAGTTCTGGAACCATTCCAGTGAGGATGCTGTGTATTCTTCTGTTGTCATCTATAATTCCTGCTTTAATTAAACCCACCAGGGTCACTGGAGCTGGGTGGTTAGAGACAAGGGGCCTGACTTTCATAAGCCCTGGGCTACTGTGTAGGGCTCACGGTGCAGTGAGGACAACCAAGGCACAGGGTCTCCCTCAGTTAATAACAGCTCCTCCTCCTTGGCAAGCTATTAATACATCATGAACAAATATTCCAGCACCTTGACTCTCTCAGTAGACTCAGTGAGGCACCTATGGCATGTTCTAACAAACGAGGAATTTATTAAACACAGCACAGGCTCTGCTAACTCCTCAGCCATCCTTCTGCGGCTGCTCTGGGAATGTCAGCAGGTGCGTTGGGAGCTTTGGTATCGGGGGGAATCTGGCCGTCACTGCACAGGCACCGGTGGCTTCCCTGAAATGTGCTGTCTGTTGTTTGCCTTTGTTCTTTAGCCAGGACACTTAAATTCTGACATCCTCTGGAAAAGAATGTCAGTTTGTGTGCAATTTGGACCCGCAGGTGAGTGGATGAGGCCAACCTGCGTTTGGGGGAAGACACTATCAGGAAGACAGGTCAACCTGGGAGCGGGAGCAGGGCGAGGCGACCCTACGTGAGCAGCAAGCCACAGCTGCAGGAGGTGTGGGTGTCCTAGGGCAGGCTGTCTCTCGGTCCACTCCCAGCTAGATCACATGATTCCTGTGGCTAAGATGGATGGAAATACAAGCTTAGGGGTGGCAGCACTGGAGGTTGTAGGACCCTGTGGCGCGTAGCGGTCAGGAGAAAGGCTGCCTCCTACCTCTGTCCCAGCGCAGCGCCAGCACAGCGACTCTACAGCACTAGGGCGGGGCTGGTGGAGGCGCTGCCGCCTCGGGGCAGGATTCCGGGTGCGGCTGGCGGGTGGCGCTGGGCCCTGCAGGCTGGCGGAGGAGCGAGCGTTGGACACACCCGGGCGGGTCTACCCTAACGGAGGTCGAAAGTCCCAGGTGCCCCAGGGGATAGAGGGTCAATGAAATTGGGGGTTATGTTTATTCCCAGCTAGGTTGGTTTTGGCCAGAAAATAATCTAAGCACTTCTAATGAGAATGTTTCTGTCGTATGGAAACACTGTTATTGATGAAACTTAGCAGAGGCTATGAGAGGTGATAACCGTCCATTTTGGCCTTGAAAAGTAGAACTCCCCATATGACAGAGGTGGAGGGTTCAAACCCAGCCCCGGCCAAAAACTGCAAAAACAAACAAACAAACAAAACTAGAACTCAAGGGACCAGCAGTTCACGTTTAACCCTTCTCTTGAGTGTTTCTGTTTAAGACCTCCCCTTCAGGGCCTGGGCCAGACTAGGAAAAGATGGCCCTATGCACACCTCTGTGGGAATAAAAATTCTCCCAGGAATTGCGGTGCTGCTGCTATTTCGATTTATGGGAGAGAGGCCCAGTTGGGGCTGGCAGGCGTCCTGCAGGTGGAGGGCGGTGGGAAAACGTGGCGCCAGAAGAGGGGGCTGGAGAGAGGAGAGGGAAAACGATTTGGATCTGACTAAACAGCGGCCGAGTCAGCCCGCTGCTGCTGACTGTCGCCTCCGTGGTGACGGAGGAGCAGGCTTGTTATTTCCCAGACCCTGTCTCATCAAGGGACAGGAGCAGCACAGCTCGCAGCTGGAAGCGCGCTCGCGAAGGCGGAACGCGGGGAGGCAGACGCCCCGGAGCTCCAGTGAGCTGGAAGGAAAACATTAAAAGGGACCCCCAGGTGACTTTTTCTTGGCGCTGACTAGGGACAATCTAGTCAGCCAGGACCACCAAGCCAGTTCAGGCTGCCTTCTTGCCCTGCCCAGCAGAGGGCTTCCTGTCCCAAAGTCGTCCTGCGTAGGCAGCCAGACTGAGCTGCCCAATGTGCGCATGTGCACCTTAGGGTCATTAAGTGGGTTTTAACCCCCAAACACTTCGATATGGCTTTCCTGTCCCCTCATAACCTGCTTCACTCCTAAAAATCATCTCTTTTCTTCCTTCTCTTTCTCTTAACCCCCATGTCCCTTTCTCTTAAATCTCGTGTCCCCACCGTTTGAGTCGTCCTGCGTTGTTCCAACGCTGCCCTCCGCTGTCTCAGCTCCGTGCGACACACTGCAGCGCAGGTGGGCGAGACTAGTGGGGTTCAGTGCCAGGGAGGACCCCTGGCTGCGCGAAGGCAGGGGCGGCCTGAGCCTCCACCCACGAGGGGCACGCTGCAGGGTGTCCTAAAAGTTGCTCGACAGTCACCTCACATAGGTAAAATGGGGGCATTATAGCTAAATGCACCTTCGTTTACAAAATAGTCATTACGAATTTTTACAAAATACAGAGGGTACCAAAACTGTGTTAATTGTGGTACTTGAGTCATGTCTGATTTCTGCAATTACAAGAGGTGCCCAACATGACTTGTATTCATCTTTGTTACCCATATCATTGATTATTACAGTCTTAATAGTGTTTTCCTTTCTTAAAACGTGTTTATATATTTTTTGGCACCCTCTGTACTTAGAAAATATTCTCTATCTGTTGGCCACCTTATTATAAAATTTTGTTCAAATATTTTGTAACTAAAGGTACATTTAGCTACAATATCTCATTTGCCTTATGCCTGACAACTTTGGGGCGACTTTTAGAACATCCTGTAGTTGGACAGCTCTGATATAATCAACTAATGCCAAGAACCTTCTAACCATCCAATGACATTAAATAATGTAAGTTTGGGAAACAGGGCAGGGCCACCAAGAGAACAATCCTGTTAGCTAATCTGATTATCCTGAGGAAGTGGAGCCATAGGGAACAGAAGGAAAGCTCTGAGGCCACTTACCCAGCCAAAGTCCTGCCATCCCACAGAGACAGCCCCAAGGCAGGGCCGCCAGCGAGGACCAGTGCTCCACCTTGGTGACAAACAGGACGACGGGGGTGAAGGAGATGAAGATCAAATTGAAGAAGCCCAAGGTGGAGACGAAGTGTGCGGCTTCTCCAAAGTTGGCAGTTCCAAGAAACATCTTAAACAAAACCTGGAGTGGGAAAGACACTCTTCAGTCACACAGGAGCTGGAGCAGAAAGATGAATTCTACTGACCTACACTGTGAACTAAGCAACCCAGACTTTATTCTCCTTTCTGCCTGCCTTGACATCTTCATGGCATTGAATGGGCTGTTGAGATAAGGAATGAAAATGTCCTGTAGCCTTCATGTGAAATAGCAAATGCCATAAAACAAACTCCTTGTGCTGCTGGAAACCCTGGGGAGGGTGCATTGTGTTAAGTGCCACCATCAGGATGGGTATGGGGTGAAAGGTAAGTTAGAGCACAGACAGGCTCCGAAAAATCTGCTGGGATTGACGTCCCAGCATTCCTTCCCCCAAGCATGGAATTCATTCATCCTTATCTTGACAGATACTGAAAATGAAATTGGACAGAAAGACCCTGTCATTACATTGAGACAAATAATAATAATGCCTCAGATTTATAACAAATATTCTTTCTGAGCTTAAAATGTCTTCACAGACATTGTGTTTATTCCCCAGATTTGAAAGTGACAGTTTTTTCTGGATTACAAAAGCAGTGTACAGAGAAAGAGGGCTAACAGAGGCCAGTGGTTAATCTACAGACACAGGACAGGCTGGGGAGGAAGCCAGGTCTCCAGTCCGTATTTCTTAGCTTCTTAACCCCTTCTCTCCCTATGTGAACCCTTTAACAAACAACATAGAATGGAGTAGATATTTTCTGCTTGGAATTATGGTGCAGACATGATTTTGTGCATGTCAGAAATATTACCACTCTCAGAATGAATATGTTGTGTAACCTGGTCAGGAGAATTGTCTCTGTAAGATATCCATGCTGGTCACCTAACAATCCCAGGGACTGCTTTTATTATTTTTTTATATTTATTTATTTTTGTTAAATCATAACTGTGTACACTGATGCATTTATGGGGTTCAGTATGCTGATTTGATATATAATGTGAAATGCTTACATTCAACTGATTAACACATCTAACACCTCACTTATTTGTTGTGGTAAGACAATTATATTCTTTTCTTAATAGTTTTGAAATGTACCATTGCATCATGCACATTAGGTGAAGTCCCCCCAAATATCCTCCCTCTTCCCAACTCCCCCCACTCCCCCTTCTCTTCCCTTCTACTTTCTGGGCTATAATTATGTTTTACTATTCCTATGAATGTGTAGGTGATTATCTATTGATTTCATAGTAGTATTAAGTACATTGGATACTTTTTTCCCCATTCTTGAGATACTTAACTGAGAACAATATATTCCAGCTCCATCCTGGTAAACATAAAAGATGTGAAGTCTCCAACCTTTTTATGGCTACATAGTATTCCATGGTGTACATATACCACAATTTGTTAATCCATTCACAGGTTGATGGGCACTTGGGCTGTTTCCGTGTCTTGGGAATTATGAATTGGGCTGCTATAAACATTCTGGTGCAAATGTCCTTGTGTGATTTTTGATTATCTGGGTATATACCTAGTAGAGGCATTGCAGGATCAAACAGTAGGTCTACTTTTAGTTCCTTGAGTATCCTCCAAACTTCTTTTCAAAAAGGACATATTCGGTTGCATTCACACCTGCAGTGTAGAAGTGTTCCCTTTTCTCCACATCCACAGCAACATCTATAGTTTTAGGATTTTGTGATGTGGGCTAATCTTATTGGAGTTAGATAATACTTCAAAGTGGTTTTAATTTGCATTTCTCTGATGATTAAAGATGATGAGCATTTTTTTCATGGGTCTGTAGGCTGTTTGCCTGTCTTATTTCGAGAAGTTTCTGTTCAATTCTCTTGCCCACATAAAAATGGGATTATTTGTTCTTTTCTTATTGATTAGTTTGAGTTCTCTGTGGATTCTAGTTATCAGACCTTTGTCAGAAGCATAATCTTCAGAAATCTCCCATTCAGAAGGTTGTCTGTTTGCTTTACTTACTATGCTCTTGGCTGTGCAAAAGCTTTTTGGTTTGATCAGATCCAAGTAATGTATTTTTGGTGTTGCTTCAATTGTGTGGGGGGGTTCCTCTTCATAAAATATTCTCCCAGGCCAATTTCTTCAGGTGTTTTTCTTGCACTATCTTCTAGTATTTTTATAGTTTCATGTCTTAAATTTAAATCTTTTATCCATTGAGAATCAATTTTTATTAATAGTGAAAGGTGGGGGGTCCAGTTTCAGTCTTCTATAGGTCACCAGGCAGTTCATCCAGAACCATTTGTTAAATAGGAAGTCTTTCCCCCACTGAATGTTTTTGATCAAAACAAAGACCAAATGATGATGAGTAGCTGGGTTCATCTCTTGGTTCTCTATTCTGTTCCATACATCAACCTCTCTGTTTTTGTGCCAGTACCATGCTGTTTTGATCCTTATAGATTTATAATATAACCTTATGTCTGGTAACATGATTCCTCCTGATTTTTTTTTTTTTTTGAGTAATATATTGTCTATTTGAGGTTTTTTTCTGATTCCATGTAAAATGAAGCACTATTTTCGCAAGCTCTTAAGGTATGACAACAGTGTTTTAATAGGGATTGCATTAAATATGTAGATTGCTTTGGGTAGTATGGATATTTTAACAATGTTGTTTCTTCCCAGCCAAGAGCATGGTATGTTTTTCCATTTGTTAACATCTTCAGCTATTTCTTTTCTCAGAGTTTCGTAATTCTCTTTATAGAGATCTTTCATGTCCTTTGTTATGTAAATTCCCAGATATTTCATCTTCTTTGGTACTACAGTAAAGGGAATAGAGTCCTTGATTGTATTTTCAGCTTGACTATTGTTGCCATATATAAAACCTACTGATTTGTAAGTATTGGTTTTGCACCCTGAGACACTGCGGTATTCCTTGATCACTTCTAAGAGTTTTGTAGTTGAGTTCCTGGGGTTTTCCAGGTATAGGATCATATCATCAGCAAAGAGTGAGAGTTTAATCTCTTCTGACCCTATTTGGATACCATTGATCACCTTCTCTTGCCTGATTGCGATGGCTAAGACTTGCATTACTATGTTGAATAGCCATGGAGACAATGGGAATCTTTGCCTAGTTCCTGATCTGAGTGGAAATATTTCGATTTTATTCCAATTTTCTGTAAATTACCTCTATCGGTTTAAGAAATGTCCCTTCTAAGCCTATTTTCTTAAGTGTTCTGATCATGAAAGAATGCCAGATATTGTCAAAAGCTTTTTCTGCATCAATTTAGAGAACCATATGGTCTTTATTTTTTATTTTCTTTATGTGATATATTATATTTATAGATTTGTATATGTTGAATCAATCCTATAACCCTGGAATAAAGCCAATTTGATCATGAATTTTTTGATGTGTTGTTGAATTCTGTTTGCTAAGATCATATTGAATATTTTTCATCAATATTCATGAATGATATTGGTCTATAATTTTCATTCTTTGTTGGATCCTTTTCTGGTTTGCAGATCAGGGTGATATTTGCTTCATAGAATGTGTTGGGAAGTACTCCTTCTTTTTCTATGCGTTGGAGAAGGTTGTATAATACAAGTACTAGTTCCTTTTTAAAGGTTTGATAGAATTCGGATGTGAAGCCGTCTGGTCCAAGACTTTTCTTTTTTGGGAGATTTTGTATTGTTGGTGCAATTTCAGTGATTGATGTAGGTCTATTTAAAATTTTCAATTCTTTCTGGTTGAGTCTAGGAAGGTGGCATGCTTCCAGGTATTGGTTCATCTGCTTCAGATTTTCATATTTCTGGGAATGGAGTTTTTTTGTGGTAATCATTGAGGATTTTTTGAATTTCTGAGGTGTCGGTTGTTATTTCTCCTTTATTGTTTCTAATAGACCAATGGTTCTCAACCTGTGGGTTGTGACCCCTTTGGAGGTAGAACGACCCTTTCACAGAGGTTGTCTTATACCATATATTTACATTATGATTCATAACAGTAGCAAAATTAGAGTTATGACATAGCAATGAAAATAATTTTATGGTTGGGTGTCACCACAACGTGAGGAACTGTATTAAAGGGTTGCAGCATTAGGAAGGTTGAGAACCACTGTGATAGACAATAGTAGAGATTTTACTTTTCTGTTTCTGGTTAGGTCAGCTAATGTTTTATCAATTTTATTAATCTTTTAAAAAAACCCAACTTTTTGTTTGGTTGATCTTCTGAATAATTCTTTTGTTTTCAATTTCATTTACTTCTGCCCTAATTTTAGTTATTTCTATTCTTCTGCTGGGTTTGGGGTTGCAATGTTCTTCCTTTTCCAGTTGCTTGGGATGTCCCATTAACTTATTGGCTTCCTCTCTTTATGTTTTCTTGATGAAGGCTTCCAATGCTATAAATTTCCCTCTTAGGACTCCCTTTGCAGTATCCCACAGGTTTTGATAATTCATGTCTTCATTGTAATTTTGTTCCAAAAATTTGGTGATGTCCTTCTTAATCTTGTCTTTGATCCAGCTATCATTAAGCCTAAGATTATTTAGTTTCCATGAGTATGAAGATTCCTGTTGCTGTTGAGTTCAACTTTTATTCCATGGTGGTCCCAGAAGATACAAGGAATAATTTCTATTATTTTAAATTTGCCCAAGTTAGACTTGTGTCCTAAGATATGATCAATCTTGGAGGAGGATCTGTGGGCTGATGAGAAGAATATATATTCAGTTTTATTAGGATAAAATGTTCTGTAGAGGTCCCTTAAATCTATTTGTTCTAGGGTCAGGTTGAAGTTTAATATTTGTTTATTTTATTCTTGGAGGACCTATCCTAAACTGTCAAAGGGGTGTTAAATTGTCCAACTATTATAGTGCAAGAAGATATCAAGTTGTTCATATACATTACGGTTTGCTTTATAAATTGAGGAGCATTCTGGTAGGGTGCATAAATGTTAATTATCGAAATCTCTTCATGTTGGGTGTTTCCCTTGACAAATATGTAGTGACCATCCTTATCTTTATCTTTCTTGGTTTAAAGTCAATGGTATCTGCAACTAAAATTACAACCCCTGTTTTTTTCTGATTTTCATTTCCCTGTATGATAGATGTCCATCCCTTTATCCTGAGTCTACTTTTATTATTTAAGGTAAGATGGGATTCTTGTATGCAGCAGATATCTGGTCTGAGTTTTTTTTTTTTTATCCTGTCAGCTAACCTGTGCCTCTTTAGAGGACAATTTAAACCATTCACATTAATTGAGAGAATTTATGATCCTGTTAGCGATTTGAGTGTCATGTTTTTTGATTGTCCAGTGGACATTTTAATCCTTTCACCATTGTGTAAGTTGAGTTTTGTTCAAAAATTTCTGAGTGAGTTTACTTTGGTGGTAGAGCATTGTGGTGGTCATTGTGGAGGGTGGGTCTGAGAATATCCTAGACAGCTGGTTTAGTTTTGGCGAATTTCTTCAACATGTGTATGTCATTAAAATATTTTATTTCTCCATCACAAATAAAACTAAGTTTAGCTGGATACAGGATCCTGGGCTGAAAGTTGTTTGTTTCAGGAGATTGAAGGTTGATGACCGTCCTCTTCTGGCTTGAAAGATTTTGGCTGATAGACTTGCAGTCATTCTGATATTTCTCTCTTTGTAGGTAATGCTTTTCTTACATCTGGCTGCTTGCAGAATCTTCTCATCTTAACTTAGGCAAAGTTAATCACAATGTGTCTAGGAGATGTTTTATTTGGATGGAGTCTTGCTGGGGTTCTGAAACTGTCTACTATCTAAATTTCTGTATCACTTGCAATACTTGAGAAATTCTCCTCTATAATCTCTTGGAGTAGAGCATCTGTACCTTTAGGACCACCCCCCTCTCCTTCACAAATTCCTATAAGATGAATGTTTGAGATTTTGGAGTGATCCCACAATCCTCTCAGGGAATGATCAGTTTTAGCTTTCCATTTGTTTGCCTCTTTGAGCATTTGGGAATGTTCAAAAGCTCTGTCTTCAGTTTTAGAGATGCTTTCTTCTTTCTGGTCAACGCTTTTACTGAGGGATTCTACTGCATTTCAGAGCTCCTTGAATAACTTTTCCTTGAGCTCTGCTATCTCTTTTCTCATTATGTCCATATCTTTGATGACTTTGTCTTTGAATTCATAAATTTCTTGAGACAACTTTAGAACCACTCTTTGGAGTTCAATTTCTCACTTTTCTTCCATTCTATTCATCTCATTTTCCCTCCATATTCTGAATTCTATTTCTGACATTTCAGCCATTTTTCTATGCATGACATCTTCAGTTGTATCTCCTTTGTCATTCCTTGGGGGGGGGGGGGGTGGGTGGATTGATCTATTTTGGTATTCATGTTGCCAGAGTTCCGTTTCCATGCTATGTTTATTTTCCATTGTTTGGTTATTAGAACTGGTAGGGTGAGATTGAATTGGGCCTTCTAGGTAGTAGAGATAATCATTTCCTTACCAAAGTGCTAGGCTTTATAATTGTGGCTTATCCCCTACAACCTTACACAAGCCCCTTTCAGAGTTTTGGTCGGAGATTCTGAGGATTTCCTTGGTGAGATAGTGCAAGCTGGCTCTGTTTTGAAATCAGCCAACCTCTATCCTATCCTAACAAGGCACGGTATTAGGTTTAAATCTGTGGTGTGGTGCCCCACCCCCACCCTTCAGTTTTGTCCACTACAGAACTTCCAAGGTCAACCTCAGAGTGTCTCTGGGTGGACAGCCCCAGACACAAGTTCTAATCAAATTTTCTTGGGCAGTATAAACCCTGCTCAACAGAGAGGGATCCAAAGGTCTCCAACAGCACAATTGCAGCTGGGGGTCCACACCCCCACCTGCCAGACTCAGTCCACACGGGAGTCTGTTTCTCTGCTTGCCAGCCCGGTTGGAGTCAGGGGACCACATCATTGCCCTCAGGTCTCAGTCCACATCCAGGAAGCTTCTGCTTCCCAGCCCAGCTGAAGCCAGGGACCAGCCCCACCCACCAAACTCAGTCCACACTGGGCAACAACTCTCCTGCTTATGGGTTCCATCAGAGCTGGGGGTTCTGCACCCCCTCCTGTCAGACTTAGCCTGAGGGTCCACACCACCACTGGTGGGGCATAGTCATAACCAGGGGACTGCCCCTTCTCCCACCCTCTTTCTTCCCCACTAGTCACAGATTCCTGATGTTTGGTAGTCCACACAATGCCCAGATCTCTCAGGAGAAGCCCATACACTCTGTGCTCTGCAGGGGGCAGAACTTCAGACCGCCATGTGAGGGGGGAAGGGTGGACTAGGAGTTTGAAATTGTGGGGGAAAATATTTGTTCAATTTTATGCCCAGGAGGGTGGTGTCTAGATTCATAAGATGGAGAAAGGGACCTGGTGTTTAGTAGCTCTCTCCAGTGAGGTAAAATGAGAGGTCTTTTGTTTCCTGCTCACTTACAGAGAGCGTGGGGGCCTCCCACCTTGGGGAGGGGACTCCCATCCTCTAGTCTATAGGCTTTGTACCTGTAATTTGTTTTCTTGAATGCTCTTCCTTGGAGTCACAGCTCACTCATCTCTGCACCTTGGCTCAGCTCTGCACGTTTGGCTTCATAGTGTCTGATTCTGTCCAGTTTGTCTCCCTCTTGTCAGGGCCCTCTGCTGAGGGTTGCTACTAGTTGGCCATCTTCCCAGAATCTCAGGGACTGCTTTTAATGTCAACTGAACTTAGTATTAATATATTTTCTCTTGAGAGACTTAAGAGAACTTGAACATGAGCAGTCTGTAGTCACATCAGACATCTTGGTGGAATCTCAATTGGGGAGCAAGTTAGACACTAATGGCCATTGAGTGAGCATTTGTCAGGCCTGTCACACAGAATCCATGGGCCAAAAGATGTCAGTATGGAAATAGACTTCCTACCCTCTGAACCACAGCATTGGTGAACAATCAGAATAGGCATCCAGGAGGGATGAAAAGGGTATTTCCTGCCTTTTAGAGAGCATATTTTCTCATTGAAACACCAAGAGAGGTGAAATCAGAATAGCTCTTTAATACATGCAGAAAACTGGCTTTTAAAAGCAGAGCTTTGGGGAGTAACCCTGTACATCTTAGTCTCTGCTTCTGAAGTCAGGTGCAATAGAATTTTCACTGATGGAAGGGAACCCAGTGGAGAAAGAGTAGCAAGTAAACACACAGACTCAGTGTCCATCAGAGAGAAAGTGATTCTTCTCTTTGCTGGTATCATGAGCTTCTGCAGCCTGGGGCTAATACGTAGTAAGTACTGACTGCTCAAGTGACAGCTGGTTCCCTATTTCTCATACCTCTTTGGATTTAAAATAACAGCCATAAAATTAAAGAAATACAGAAAGAGGAGAAGGCTTTCTAACTTTGCTGCTAACTGCCTGCTACTTGGGGGGCTTGGGTGTAGCATATGGGCTTAGGAGTTGGTTAGTCTGAAGTTTAAATCTTGGCTCTATCACTTCTTGGCTGTATGACTTTGGGCAAGTTACTTAACCTTTCAAAGTCTCAGTTTCCTCATCTGGAAAATGGGAATAAGTATTTATGCCTCATACAGCTGTGTTAACACAGGCAAAATTTTCTGGCAGGTGCCTAGCACACTGCAAGTACTCAATAAATGGTACCAATATTTCAACAAAGTATTTTTTTTGAACCAAAGTTTTTATTGTACTTCCTTACTTTATTACTTCAGTCTGAGCCATAAGTGATGGTTGACTATTCTTTAAAAAAGTGCACAACATACCTTGTATAATGCAGATGTAGAGGCTGAGCCCACTGCAAATGCCACTCCTATGATGGAGTCAGCATGGAAGTTATCTGCGTACGCCATCATGACGATGCCAGTAATTGCCATTATTGCAGCAACTATCTGTGGAATAAAATGCAAAGAAATAGGAAACAAAATTGATGCCTCTGTATCTCAGAGGAAGCAATCCAGGACTTCATGAAAGTTCTTTAAGCCAAATTACCTCTTGTACATTGCTGCACAATCATAGGAAGGATCAGTATTAGAAATAAATCAGGATGCTCATAAGATACCCAGGCATTGAATATAAAAGCTGCTCACATTCTAAGGAGAGTTAGTAGTTTTATTTTTTATTTACATTTTTTAGGATTATTAATTTTAGTTTAATTTTTTGGCTCAAATTTCTAGAGGTTAACATCCAGATTGGTGAAATACGTTTAATAGGAAGTCACTGCTAAATGTTTTTCATCTATTCTCCAAACAATTCATCATACATTTTAATTAGGTCCTTGGATCAATGTATGTTTATGAAAATGTCCACATAACTGGGACTTGATTAAAGAGACATAATATTGATATAGCTAAGAGATAAAATTTAGTCCAAGGAAAAAAAAAGACAGGGAATAACCTGTCACAGTGGTTTGCACAGGAGCAAGCTAAGTCTCTGTTGTCACTTGGAATGTCAAACGGAAACTGGTTCCTCCTTTGGTTTACATGCAAATTAATTCCATTTTTAAGGAAAATCACTGAAGGATAATTTAATTATTCTACAGCATTAATTGCATAATGGGAAATAGTTATAATTCAACTGAAGTCATAATGGTTAAGTGTAAATTGATAGGAATCTTGGTATATTCAGAACAGTGTCCACTTCCTTAGTGAAATGTAGGTTTGCATCTGTCTCTTTTGTCCTGAACTGGTTCTACTAAAAAACATTTCAAAGCTGAAGCAAGCAGTAAAATAACAACCCTGGTACAGGGAACAATAAGCATGCTATTTCATTGTGAAATAGTCTCACTGATTTTAAATCAAGATAAAAAATTGTGAGAAATTTAAACCTACATGGTGTAAATTTTGTTAAGCTTCAGTTCTGAGTATTCCCAACTAAATAAATTCTTCTTTAGAATAGCTCTTTCATATATGTGATTTATCTTTGGAGTTTCTGAACTTATAACAAAATGGAGATCTTTAACATGTCAGTCTATTGTTAATGGTCACCAAATCCAGCTCCTGCCTGGTTTCAGAGTAGCTCCAGACTAACGTGTCCTTTATGAGAAACAGCAAGAGTCCTTGAGAACAGATGCCAACATGATAGCAGTGAAAAACCATCTTCATAAAACGTTTTCCAGGAGGCTTCTTGATGGGAGGTGTTTTTCTTGCTGAGTGAATATCATAATCTCTGAAGCTGCCAGGCATGTGGGCTAAGAGTCCTAGTTGGACTCTTAAATTATAGGGAATAGAACTTAATACGCTATGAGATGCCAAGGAAATTGTCTAAACATGAAGTAACAGACTCATGAATAAACATGGTAAGGGGCTTATCTAGACCTGGAAATTATGTGAGGGTTATCATTTTCCTTGATTTGAAGTTTATAAGTCAGCTAGGAATTTGCAACAATTCTTTGGGTCGTCTGATTTCAGACAAAAAGGCACATTAGATGGTGACATTTTCTGATTTGTTTTTGTGTTTAAATAAAATTCATGGTTTAAACTGTGAATGTGCACACATAGATTTCCTTCAGAAGACTGGACATATAAAATAATAATTTGAATTAACATTTGTTCTCTTTTCTCCAAACATCAGTTGTGGTTTCTTGGTTAAATAAACTGGTGGTTACTTTAATACAAGATCAACAGAACACGGTGTGAATCCTAATGAATTTAACAAAATGAGCTATTTTGCATTTAAAATTATTGAAGGTACACTACAATCTGTAATATATGGGTTTAGGCAATTGTGTACAGTATGTAATTCTGGGTTTAAGAAATTATGAAAACAAATAGTCCTTTAAAAAAAAACAAAACAAAACCAGAAGCAAAAAACAAAAACATCATTTGGAAAATGAAGAGCATTAAATACAATGATCCCCAGGATACGCCCACCGGTGGGAACCATTTCTTTTCTAAGTCAGCCATTAGTGTATACATATGTATACATACACACACACACACACACACACACACACACACACATATATATATATGTATGCATAAAATTTCTCAAGGTAGGAATTAATAAATTTTCTCAAGGTAGGAATTAGATATGGCTGAAGATGACATAATTTCATACCAATTCAAAATTATAATCATAGTGAGCCTTTTAAAGGTCTTCATTACTTATTCTATTCAAGGGCTTGTGAAAATACTGGCCTGGACCACATAAATTGACACATCTATTATACCAGTGTCTCTTTCAATTGCCTTCAGGTAGAGAAACATTTTTCACTTTCAACAGACAATGCTATTGGTTAAGTTCTGAAGGTGTGAAAATCTGAATGTTTGAGATGTTAGAAATTCTTTTCCATGGTATGAGCAATGATTTATAAGTTACATGCTAGGCTCCTGTAGGGGTGATAGATAAATTAAATTGTTTGGCACATTTTCATTTAAATGTCATAACTACCTGATAGGACAAATTCCCTATGGCCATGTTTTAAGAAATTTTCATTATATTTCTTATTTGCACAGTTGTAACTAAAGGAAAGGATCTCAGCTAATTTTGAAAATGCAAGAACATGTTAGGTCCAAGGCCTATTTAGAGTGGTCCTCTAGAAGATCCCGGAGTAGCTCTGCTTGGCAGCATTGGTTTAATTTTAGAGGGACATACTCATTAAAAATGTGCAGAGAACAAATGACTTAAGCACAGATCTGAGTCAGACACCCTTTCAGAATCAACCAGTCATCAAAGAAGGGTTGATAGTCTGTTCTTCTTGACAGAAAAACACAAAAGAACTCTTTATGGGCTCAGCAACCTGGAAATACATCTGTAGGAAGCCAGTGTCTAAAATCTTGTGTCAGAAATGCTCGTCTATGCTTGTTCACAAGATGGCAGCCACAAAAATGCTCCCAGGACAGGGCAGTGTCCATGCGGAGACCTCTCCCACTGACTGGGCATGTCTAGTGGTGGTGGCTTCTTGGATTCTGAAAGATATGGCTCTCCTAACACCCTAATTTAGACTCAGCCTCTTAACCAACCAGAATTGTCTAAATAAGATGGGAACACCACCATTATGATCTGCATCTGGCTTGGGGGACAGTGTTACTGCCAATGGCTACAGCTCACCTCTCTAAAGCTCTCTGGACTGTCCCCCACAATGTCTTGGCATCCCCGTGCAGGGCAGGGCCTCCAGAGCTGGCTCCCTTCCTCTACAGCAGGTGTCCTCAACCTGTGGCCCGTGGGCCACACAAAGCGGTGTGAATTGTATTTGTTCCCATTTTGTTTTTTACTTCAAAATAAGATAAGTGCAGTGTGCATAGGAATTTGTTCATAGTTTTTCTTTTTAAACTATAGTCCAGCCCTCTAATGGTCTGAGGGACAGTGAATTGGCCCCATGTTTAAAAAGTATGAGGATGCCTGCTCTACAGGCTCGGGCTATCAGAGAACGCTGTGTTTCAACTTGCAGGGCTGGAGGGGGACTGTGAGCCTGTTCCTCAACCCCAAGGAAGGCTTTACCCATTAGGTGATCTCATTATGTTAAATTCACCTGTGACCCTGCACAAAAGCTATGTGTCTTTTACTTTTCAAAGAATTAGTTCATACAGATGAAGGCTAGAGGGGCATCTGGCTTTTGGCTGTCTTCATTTTCTCGTATCTTCACTTTTTCCTCTTTGGGTTCAGACCCTCAAAAGCCACATGGGTCAGGTCTTCTCTGATTCTCCATGAGGCTTTACCAGCATCTTCCCACTCACTGTTTTCCCCTTTCAGATGTTTCCACGATTACTATTCACATAACAACACTGTTTCTTTGAGAGTCCAAGGCACGGAAATGAACCTTCAATTGCTTCTCTTCCTGTAGTGTTCCCTCAAGATACTAAAGGTCTAAGCGAGTTATTATAACCCAAATGTTTTTCTTTACTTTACCTCAAGGCTAATCCTGTTTCCTGAAGTTGAGTGAGTATGAAGACACCTCCCTGGTTCACAGGGCACCTTGAATCCCAAAGCGTATAGCAGCCCCCAAAATGCAGATCTCAATACTCAGGTTGAAGGCTACCAGTCACCGATTGAGGTTAGAACACACATTAATAAACTGACCCACAGGAACCACTCTAACAATTGCCTTTCTTTATGAGTGGATTTAAATAGGGTCCATTTTCAAAAAACCATGGCTATACAGAATCCTTAAACTTCTGCATGTGTTATATTTAAAGTTCTGTGAAGAACTGTCTCTTTTACTAGAATCCAATTAAGTCAAACAAGAGGTAAAATATGAGAAATAAAGAAGAAGGCTGGGCATGGTGGCTCACACTTATAATCCTACCATTCTGGGAGGCTAAGGCAGGTGGATTGCTTGAGTTCAGGAGTTCAAGACCAGCCTAGCCAAGTGCAAGACCTCATCTCTACTACAAATGAAAAACTGAGGCAAGAGGATGGTTTGAACTCAAGAGTTTGAGGTTACTGTGAGCTATGAAGCCATGGCACTCTACCAAAGGGTGACACAGTGAAACTCTGCCTCAAAAAAGAAAGAAAGAAAGAAAGAGAGAGGGAGAGAGTGAGGGAGGGAGGGAGGGAGGGAAGGAAGGAGGAAGGAAGGAAGGAAAGAAGGAAGGAAGGAAAGAAGGAAGGAAGGAAGGAAAGAAGGAAGGAAGGAAGGAAGGAAGGAAGGAAGGAAAGAAAGAAAGAAAGAAAGAAAGAAAGAAAGAAAGAAAGAAAGAAAGAAAGAAAGAAAGAAAGAAAGAAAGAATCTATAGCTGTCCAGATGTAGGTGGATGGGGGAGGAAATACCAGGACAGCAGCAAATCCAAGGGTGTTGGAGCTCAGAACACCTCCTTTCTTACACACATCTTTCTTTATATGAATTAAATCCATTTGAAAATGATCTCAAAGGGAGACCTGGATGGCAAAGAGGGAGAGAAATACCAGGAAGAGAGAGTGAAGGATGCATGTGGATGGTAGACACATAGGCTCCACCTTTTTGAAGGGGCTATGGATTTCTGTGACCACGCACTCTGAAGGCTCTCACAGCCCAGCTTTCTCCTCTCTTGGCTGTATTTATAGGTTGTTGTCACACCAAGAGGAGGATGAGAGGGATGGGTCCATCCTCCACTGCTTCCCCTAGGAAGTGTGAAGGTTCTGGGTGGAGAATTCTGTTTAGACATGAATGAACAGTCATGAAAGGCAACATGGAAGCAACAGCTCATCTTGAGTCTTATCTTAATGTGTGACATCAGCACAAATCAGAAACAGCCCAGCTCCAGGGTCCTGGTTAGCACACTCTTGGGCCCCATTTGAATTCAAAGAAGTGGTGATGCAATGAAAGATTTGGTTTAACTGGCATACTCCAGGCAGCCCTTGGTAGATCTCAGAAGATATCTGGAGCAGCTAACAGCATGGGGACTCATGTAGCAGGAAAATCTGTGGCTGCTAAGCTGGAGGAATACAAATTCACTTCATAATCTGCCTTCCACCAACCATCACCAACCATCACTTTTCTCCACACTATCAAGGAAATTTACAAATGAAGGAAAACTTTGAATTAACAATACAAAAAATAAGGAAGGGACAAGACCTGAAGGAAAAATTTCTAATATTCTAGTCTTCCATCTACTTTCCACTGGCATGAAACAGGCACCAAGGAGGCAGAAGGAAACTCCCAGCCAGTGGTGCAGTGCCCATGAGAAGACCTTTCTGGTGTTGGGTGATTTCTCTGGGTCCCATGAATTTAAGACCTTTAGATAAACATGACAGGATCCAGAGATGGGAAAACACCCATCTTCAAAGCTGCAAGAGCTAGATCATTACTTTCCAACATTTTTGTAATTAAAAAATACTTTCATTTAAAGAAGTTTATTAATTTCCATGGATGGTAATGTTTTAGCTGTGAGCAATTGCACAAGAAAGTGCTTTTAAAAATTTTTTTCTTTTTTTCTTTTTTCTTTTTAATTGGCCAGCCCCAAATGTCAGGTAAAAAGGGCTTTTCAGCACACAAAAGGCTTCCAGTAAGTTGGCTGAAATAATTTCACAATAGAAAACTTTTCATTATAAAATTTTCCATAGACTTTCCATCTATGATTCAATCGGTATTCAAAAGAAAAAAATACTGAGATCTTCATAATACGTAACTCCTTTTTACATGAGCATTACTGTGTATGCTCTGGAGGTTCAGACAAACCTATATTTCCTAATATTATTACTTAAGGCATCCTCCCTTCTTTCATGGTGTTATTTTGACATGAAAAACTAGAATAAGGGAAGGCCACACTTTTCATCTAAACATGACCATTCCTGGGGTCAAGCAAATGGAAATTATAATCCAACAAACATCTGCTTCTAAACTACCGAAACTTTAGCAGGAGCCAGGAATATACATGTAATCTGATGACTGACAGCTTCTCTTTAATTTTTTTTCTTTTGCCTACAGAGTAATCCCGTGGGTGACATCTGGATGGTGTGCTTCAGACTGTTCTCTGTTGTGGCCACTGAGATGCTGCCCATGCTCTGCCCCCTTGAATTTCTCAGATGGCCCAATTATGCATATTCTCTCTATGTCTCGGGAGGAAAGGAGTTGCTGATACTGTTAAAAGGCAAAATGCCAAATGTGTTTTGGTGCACCTCCCACTCCAAAGCCTGACAACAGGCATCATGCAAATGGCACTTCTTCTGGAACGTGACTTCCACAGTCAGGAGGGAAGCCCTTCCCACCACTTGAAAGAGAAATGTCTGACTTTTTCCAGGATGGTGGACCCTAAGGCTTACTATTTCATCATTTGTGAGGTATGAACTTCTGTATATATTTATTACCACCTACTTACTGGTCAGTTAACCTTCTACCAGGCCTTGTTACTTATTGATGCCACATTGGTTTCCTGAGGTCACTGCAACAAATTGCCACACACTTAGTGACTCAAAACAATAGAAATTTATTCTCTCACAGTTCTGGAGGCCAGAAGTTTATAATCCAGAAGGAATCATGGCATCTCTGGGGGAGGGTGGGTTCCTCACCTGTCCAATGCTGGGCCCTGGCACACCGGGCTGGCGCCCACGCCACTCCCATGTCTGTGTTTGTGGTCACACTGCTGCCTCCTCTCTGCATGTCTGTTCTGTGTGATTCACTCATGGGGACACTTGTTGGTGGATTTAGAGCCCATCAGATAACCCGGAATGGTCTCTTCTCAAGAACCTTAAGTTAATAACATCTGCAAAGATGCCTTCACTAAATAAGGTCACATTCCCAAGTTTTGGGGATTAGGATGGGGGCAGATCTTTTGGGGATCCACCACCCAACCCACTGCAGCTGCCAAATTTAAAATGGCAATGGTTAGTAACCTCTAGGCGGATTTCTTAAATCTGCGATTTAAATGTAAATTGCACAGGTGTTATGTTTCCTCTAAAGCACCTCAAATAAACACTGTATCTTTTTTTAAATATAAACTCTTGCACAAGTGAGGTCCTTGGTTAAATGCATTCATCATAGTAATATGATTGATTTTCTCACTGGTAAATCTAATAGTAAATGTATGGGTTTTCTTCTGGTATTTATACATCAGAACAGGGAACAGAACAGCCCTCAGATTGCCTCTCCTTTTCCCTCTTCTGTCTGACAAGACCCTCCAGATCCTCATGGGTGGTCCATGATAGTGAAAAATAATAAAGAGAAAGACCTCAGGAGTGTGAATTCATTTGTTATATCCTCACATGCCACTGAGCCCCTTTCTCAGTGGCCTGCATTTCTCCAGGCGTTGGATATAGAGGTGGATTGCCTATAGGGAGCATGGCCTGTGTGGCATTCAGGGACCCCACACTTAGACCCACACCTGTTGCCTTCTTGAAATTATTAATATTTTTTTAATGGAAGCCCTGCATTTTTGTTTAGCACTGGGCTCCACAAATAATGTAGCCCATCCCCCATGGAGCAGCCAGCACTATGAAGAAGGTCCTGTGAGGGTCCCTGGTGGGATGGCCCTGCAGTACTCCAGGTATAAGCACACCATGCTGAGCCCTTGGGGGCCAGATCTAAGGTGAGCCAGTGGGGAATGTGGATTCGCTGGCACCATACTTTAATGGCATCACAGACTGACTCACAGTTTCTGATTTTGTCTTCCATCAGAACTTCCTACTCACTGTTCACATCAAGCCTCAGTTCTCAATTTCTGAGCATCTCCCAGGATAAAAAAAGAATTTTCTAATTGGCTGTTTTTAAAATATAAAAGCTACTGGGGTTAATGACCACCCTAAACTAGCTCTCTAATACAGGCATTTATTTTAGCATTTTGGAGGGGGCAAGGAGCTTGAAATCATTGCCAACAGAAACGATGTTTGGATAGAAAAATGTGTTTCCAACTCAATCTTGGATATATCTTTCAGAGAAGATATATCTTTCTATTGTGTTGTCTTGCTACTTTGGGACAAGGCTGTTTGTCTGTACCTCCTTCTAGAGGACTGTCTCAGTATTTCATCACAGCAGCATGCCACAGCAGAGGGATGAGATCTGGCTCCTTAAATCTTCATGCTCCCAAGCAATCTACTTCTAACACAGAGCAAGCACACATGCAAAAAAGCTTTTAAAAATTCACGCTGCTCTCAAAAGGAATAAACTCACAACTGAAGTGGCTGCTGGAAGTTTAACACAGTTCAGTTTATGATTTGTACCCCAAAGAAAAAGCTTTCAGTTCCATTTCCAAATTAGTCACACTGGATATACAGCCACTTTTAACAGCATTGTGCCATTACCAGCGACTTTAATTACGTTTGCTAATCCCATCTACTTAACACCAAATATTAATTAAATCCATCTGGCGGGGGGCATGAGGGAGTTGTCTCAACGTATGTTGATTGAAAAACAGCAAATCATAATCTTTATTGTAGCTAATTTTCTCAGACCCTTCTTTCCTGAGGATAGAAGGAGTGGATTGCATCATTAATTCTAAAAATTAATCCTAAAAAAAGAACTTATTTTCTCTGTTTTAGTGCCTCTTGTTGGAATCAGCTCACTAATCAGTGGAAACCATGTCTTTATCCTCCCACGATGTTGTAACTGCCTGGGCTTCCTAATGCATCTTCGGATCTCAGTTTGTACTTAGAACCAGTGGGAAACATTTCACAGAAACTCCACAGAACAAAGCAGCTCTCGTGATGTCAAGGGCTTATGATTAAGGGAGGCGACGTGCATCGAATCAAGTGTGCCATTACCCTCACTCCCATGAACCTGTCTTTCAGCACGATCCAGGACAGCAGGAAGACAAAAGCTTTGTTACAGCAGAAGAGAGCAGAGACGTCCGTGGCTGTCAGCTTCTTCAAAGCCAGCAAATATAGATAATTAGTCAAAGTCCATAGAATAGAAAAAGGAGCAGTTCTTTTAAGAAACAGCTTCAGTGTCAGACCATCTTCACCAAAAATCCGACTACATTCCCTAGGAAAGAAAAAAGAAGTTAATATCCAGGTACTAATAGGGACACATCTTGTCTAACTCATCACAGCCATTTTCAGGCAAAAGCACAAACACTCAAAACTACCATTCATCTGGGGAATATACTGAGCCTAGTCCTGCCACCTCCTCCACGCTTCAGGGAGACATGGGGTTCCTGGACACGAGCCCCACACACAGAGCTCAGCCTCTTTCTCACATCACAAGGGCAGCTGTTCTGCTGTTTCTGGACATGCTCAGAGGAGGCTGACAAGATGCAGAAACAGGCAGCTGTGAGAGAACCGGTTCTTGGAAGAAGGAGACAACTCCTTCCCCCCGGGGAGGAGGTGGGGTCAAGGTGGCTGCAGTCCTGGGAACAGACTGCGAACAACTCACATAATTTTGTGGGAAAGGTGCCTGCCTATGTCTGGGAAGCCACATGCATCTTGGGATTTTGTTATTTCTATAATACTATTTTTTCTGTCTAATAAATCTGCCCATTGTCTATAAATAAATTGTCTAATTTATTTTCTTGCTATCACTTTGAAAGCAGAAACAGGAGGAAAAGCTCCATGATAACCCCCAAATAGTGAAAACTAAATAGGAAACTCAGATTGTATTTATACATAAAAAATTTGGCAATTTTGGAGGAATTGTCTGAATTTAGTGTGTGAAAATGGCCACGTCAGTTAAATCTTTGGTTTGTTTGATTTCCAGTTGAATCGGCTATTTAGCCCAAGGGGCTATTTTAATAAAAAAGCTCCCGCTAGTGACAAGTGCAGGCAATAATGGAAGTGACACAGTGACAGTGCCTGCATGACTGTGGAGTAAAAACAGATTTAGCACTGGGGGAACTGAGCTCTTTTTTCTCAGTCACTCATGAACATTTAAGTACTTACTGGACAACTATCCTGTGCCAGGCATTGTGTTTTCGAAAGTAGTGTCAGAAATCTTGTTCAAAGCCATAAGTTATTAATATCTGCTCGTTTACAATGTTAATAATGAATCCATTCCCATGACTGTGGCAGTGCATGTACTTCTTTCTTTTCCAGTGTTTGCTGGAGAGAAACCACTGTGCTTCAAAGTATTGCAAGTTCGATAAATTCTGGCCGAGGTTTACCTCACATCCTTGAAGCAACTTGGCCCACTGAAGGCCCGTATGGAGGAAGGCCCAGACTCAGGGAGCGTGGCCTCACACGCCAACCTTCCTGCTAAATGTTGCCTCCAGGCAGCTGTGAGTGCTGGGAGGGTTGGGTCAGTGACTCCAGGGACACACAAAAGCTCGTATAGAAACCTGTTTACTTACAAGTGGGAGACAACCCAAACCAAAGGGCTTTCCCGATACAAAATGAGACTTCCCCAAAGTAAATCTTATCTTTGAAGATACAAAACTTCGAGGAAGGGAGTAAAGAACCTAAAGCCTTCTGCAAAGTAAACAGAATTATACTTGCTGTTTAAGCATTAGGTGCTAAGAAGAAGTGAAAACTGAACAAAATAAATACATTTTTAAGTGGGTTTCTCTTTGAGATGATGAGATCCAAATTTCCAGACAAGAGGCATTGACAGGTGGCAAAGCTGGAAATGAAACTTAGAAGTTGAGGGATACGGTTCATTATGTTCATCCTTATAACAACAGCTACTACTTGTTAAACCCTTTCTGTATGTCAAACAGCCTTTCAGAGATGCCTGACATAGGCAAATGTATCTTTGGCTCTAATTCAACGCTTTATAGAGTTTTTTTTCCCTAAGAAACAACACCCCTATTAATACTGTGGTATATAATTTTTTCTTCCTAAAATTCAAATTCACCTGAGGCCATTGAATACTCTTGGTAATATATAAATAGAATTATTAAATCGTCAAAAACTACTTCCAAATAGATAACCCTCACCATCTAGATCTGATACTTTGTTGAAAATTCTTTTGATGTTAGTGACAGGAGAGAGAAACTGAAAATGCTTTTATACCATTCAAGAGAAAACAGTCAGAGGCCACAGCTCTGTGGGACGAGTCCCAACTCCCTACTCACTAACTCTATTTTTCCCTTGTTCGGCCATGAGAACTTTGGGAGTAATGTCTTGGTATACAGTGTTAATGACTCTGCAGGGAAGAAAAGATCAAAGATCTAAGAACTTTCTGACAATTTTTACCTCTCATATGGAGAGGGCCACTGGAGAATGAATATTCCCTTCAAAGACAGTGTTTTCTGCTTGACAATAAAAACTCTTTGATTCTATTTCAGAAATGGCCACCATCACTCTGCGCACACGAACAGGTGAAAAAGTCTTGGCAAATCACAGATTTTGTAAAGTTCGGAGTGGGTCTGACGTGACAGATGTAGAAAAGATGAAGCTCATTCCCCAAAGTGCATTCCTTCCAGCAGCAGCCTCTTCTTATAAATCACTCTCAAATTAAAATTATCTTGCTTCGAGGTATTCTTAAGGTACTCATTTTTATACGAAACTTTATATTGTTTTTAATCAATATTAGCATCTACAGTATAGAAGCATTCAAGTAGAACATACAACTATATGGGTTAAAACAAGCATTTTCAAACAGGGACAATTTTGGTCCTGTAATCATATTCCCCTATGACGGCTTATTAAGTACTGTCATTAGAAAAAACTTATACCCCAAGATCATGTCTATTTTAATGGGAATAAAATATAAAACATCTTTACCATCACAGATAGATATAGGGCTTTCTTCTTTCCCCAAACCAGAAAACATTTGTTCTTTTGACTTGTTTTTTATTTCTTTAATTATCATGAGTTTTCACAACTCATATAGAAAATTCACCCATGGTACAATGTTACTCTCCCAAACTAGTAATAAAAAATGGAAGTTGAAGATCAACCCTTCACAGTTTGTTAAGTGTTTAACAATGCACCAATTATAATAGTTTTGGCTCCTGCCAGACAAATGTGTTCTGCTAAGAAACCATACCCTGGAGTGGACGGCTGTGCTCTTTCGTCAATTCTCCTCTGAGGTCCCTGACTACTGTCTGTCCCCGGGGATCAGAGCAGCTGTCCTAGAAGTTATTCCTTAGTGTTGGGGTTTTTCTTTTTGAAGACTATCCACTAGCAAAGGTACTTTGCCCCACACACTGTTTCTGCCCTCCTTGAGTGCTGTGCAGGCCTGTGTGACATCAGCCCGCTCAGCTTCCTGAGCTCTCTGAGAGGGGGCCGTGGAGCAAGGCTTGGCACAGAACTCCCCCTACGGTCACAGGACCCCCAGGAAGCCCACCCACCACTCCTCAAGGCTAGTGAAGACTCAGACATATGCTTCTGGCCAGCAAAGCACGGCAGCTTTTAAAGTTTCCAGGGCCAAACCTCCCATGACATGGAAGCAGGTCTGTTTGGGCATCGCAGTATCAGGAATGTTGAACAAATGTTTATATAATAATTAATCCTGCTAATGTAGCTTTCCCCCTATCCCCTGGGTTCAAGACACTAGAATGTTCTTTTGAAACATGATGTTCAAAAATAAATAGATCTGGGCTCCACTTAATTTGTCTGAATCTGTTTCCTCTGTTTTAAATTGGTGATAACAACCCCTCTTTAAAAGGTGGGTGTTACCACCAATGAGGATGAAATAAGATCAGAAATGCAAAAGCATCAGTATAGTGTAGACACAATTTTTTAAGGGCGGGCCGACTCTGCTTTTTAGAGTTTATCCCCTTACTTACACTCTGCTTCTCCACCTCCCCAGAAGAACTCAACACATTATATTCCCAAGAGAATAAAACATGCATAGTTGCATAAAACCTATTTTTAAGCCTCTCCTCTTGTCCCTTTGATATGAAACTTACCTGAATTTTTTCATTGGAGATTGCTTTTCTTGTGCAGTGGCCAGATGACCAGAATAATAGACAGGGAAAAACATAATGTTCCAGTTTGTCGAGAACCAAGTCATGAAAAATGGGCAATAGAAGTTCTTATAGGTAATTTTTACAATCTGCGTGGTTCCAACCCAAGATGATGATACTGACAAGATGATTAAGAGTCCCCAGATGGCCTTCAGGATCACAGCCGTGCAGGACAGGCAGCGTGCCTTGAGTCTGTTTTCTTGGCTGCTGTTCTCAGAATGAGCCTGTGTCCCATCATCCGCTGAAAACAGGCAAGGAATACAAATGTGTGGAAATCAGGTTATAAAACAACTATCAAATGTGTCAGCTCCTTAAGAAAGACAGATGAACAAAACAGGCAGAGAGCAGAACCACCAGTGTTTTTCTTTTCTATAGTCATTTGAAGAGACTAATGACTTGGGTTCCTTTTATCTCTGGTGTCTCTGCCCTACAAGGTGCAGTATGTATATAAGCCTCCTCCAGACTGTGAAGATGCTCATGAACTTGGTGGATACTATATGGTTCTCCATTGTGCCCTGCCCCCTTCCTCATAAGAGCATTACACATCTCAGCCCCAAATACTGCCTTGGATTTCTCTAACCGAACGTGAACAGGCTTCAGGATGTGCCCAGTGCCCCACCAGCTCTCTTGCTTTCTCCTTCTGCACTGAAATATAAAATCCCAAATCCAAATGTCCTTTCTGTCTCTGTAGGGGAATGAACAGAGCCTAGCCAAAGCTGTTCTGTATCTGCCAAAATGAAGAGTGAGAAATAAATATTTGTTTTTATATTCCACTGAGTTTTTTTTTTTTAATTGCAGCAAAGATGATTATTAAATTGAAAAGCAAAGTGTCCCAAGAACAGAGCAAGTCCTGATTACACAAAGCCATTTCCTACGTTGCAACAAATCACTATTTAATGTGCCTCTGGGAACACAGTAAGTTCTGCTTTGTACCTCCACATTTACTAAGAATTTAGTAGCATTTTATTTTCACTTTAAAATAGCCAAAGCTCTCTGAAAGCAACGCTCATAGAGAGGCCTCCTCTCTACTGGAACCACAAGTTCAACATGATGAATTCAGGCACCTATCAGGAAGTTAAACGGGGCAGAGGTCACCCTGCGTCCCCAGACAGAGATCCCAGGTGGTAGACTCCTCGGGGAAAGAAGCAGAGCTGGCTGTAAGCTTTTCTGCCATAAGCCACCTCCCATAAGCATGGGGTCTATTCTGGGGGTTAAGAAAGTGGTGAGTCCACAGATTATAAATGGTGGTGGATAGAGCGTCTCACTGGGCCTCTCTGGAACCTCTGACCTGCCTCCTGAATGTGCTCCTACTATTTAATGAGCCAGGTATGACGGGCCCATTGTGCTAAGAAATATTGCCTAGTTAAGGCTTTCTGATAGAATCATTTGGGAGAAGGAAGAAGCAGGTCTTGAAAGTGAATTCTTCATTAGGCAATACACGTGTAAACCAAGTAACTATGAACACAAGTACTACATGACTTCTAAGTCATATAAACAATACTGAATGCTCAGGGCCTAGGGTCCCAGAAGATCAGAACTGGAATTCTTTTATTCATTTATTCAACAAAATCTTATGGGGATGCTACCAGGAGCCAGTTAGCTAATTAGGTCTTAGGAGTTCAAAGATGAAAGATTTGAGCTCACAGTCTAGCAGAAAGCCAGCAAACACATCCAGCCCTGTGTGGTAAGGCCATGTGAGGCAAAGAAACACTTGTGAAGGAGGGTGGGGGGTGGGAAATGCTCAAAAGAAACTTCCAGAGCACAGCGACAGTGAGACGAGTCTGGAAGTGTGAGTGAGCCGGCTCCTCACTATGTACAGGTGACACCTGCTCTTGGTAACAGCTCTGCAAATTCCCTGTGTGGCCATGTGCCTCATGCAAAGAATAGATGGATAGAATCAGGATGAATGAAGGGAGAAAATGAGAGGCTGTCGTGCTGAGAGGCTGGGAAAGGAACACAACCTATCCCGTCAAGAGGTATTGTCATACCCACTTTACAGAGGAGAAAGTGAGACTCATGTTGAGGATTGTGCAAAGCTGACCCCAGCCCAAGTCAGTACGAGCCCACCAGCAGCCCAAGTTTGTTCTCAATACTCGTTTGTCTCAGGTTTCAGCCTTTAGCTTTCCATGCAAGGACTGGAACTTCAGAAATGATTGAGAGAAAAAGTTTTGTTTCCCAGCAGAAAAAGTTTTATTTCCTAGCTGAGATTTAAGAAGTGACACTTAAGAGAAAGCACACCTGTCTATACTTCAAATCTCATTATATCCAGGGACCATCTCACATATGAGGAATAATTTTACAAAGATTTTAAGTATCCCCTTGAGGCGGCAACTGCCTTTCTCATCACTGTCTTTGAAAACTGCATCTATACCACCATCATGCCATGGCAGTAATTTGAGGGTACCAGTAACCACCTAAACCCTTTCATAGTATCACCTCATTCTTTTTCTTTAAACTAGACTATGGTGCTGAGTTTTAATTTTACAGAGCATAGAAAGATTGCCTGCCCAGAGCTCTTTTATTTTTCTCACCACTTTAAACACCGTTTTCTATAGTCCTGCTTAGATTTATAGTGTACATATAGATTATTTTAATTAGTTTCCATTTCTATGAAACTTGGAGTCATGCAGATTCTCAGTAGAGGTCACTGAAATTTGGAAACATGAATTTAAGTCCTAACCCTTGCCTTCGTATGGCTCTGCAAACATGTTTTATGCCAGTCTTAGCTTCTTGGTCTATGGAACATGATAGTATGTATGTCATGGGGTTCATTTTGAGATTGAGTACAGTGATGTCTGTGAGAGCCTGGCGAGCTGCTTTCCAGATGAGTCTCCTGTTCTCTCTTTCCTTTGGGGGCACTACCAAGTCCCCAAGAGCTTCTAATAGTTACAGGAAGAGTCAACTGTGTTCCAGTTGCTCTCTAACAGCATGGCCTTTGAAATTTGTAGTCAAATATGACAGGTAGAGCACATCATTGTTAACAAGCATACTTAATTAACTGGAGCATTTTGTTTCACAAACAACAGGGATAATAGGAATATTGCTATAATTTATTAAAGCCAATAAAAACTTTCTGAAGATGTTAAGAGGATTTTCCTCACTTTAAATAAAAGTGTTTTAGCTTTGGAGCTCTTACAGTTGCTGAGAGCCCATTTCAAAACACTATTTTTGAAAATACCTTTTTTCATATAAAAATCTATTCTAAAATTAATAGGACACTAGAAGAGGCTTTCACAGCTCCTCTAATCCATCGTTTACCCCCTATCCCCAGTTGAATCCTCTCTGAATTGCCATTTTTCTTCTTTTCTCAAAGTGGTTTTTCTCAGAGTTCTGGGGTTGTTGTTTGGGTGTTTTTATTGTTATTGTTACTGTTCTTAAGGATAAAAGAGGTTCCAGTATACTGACAGCCAAGCCCAGCAAGAAGCGAGAGGGAGGCGTTGAAAACAGTCAGCTGAGGTGCAGGGGGTGGGGGGCGCTCAAAGCCGGGGGACAGGCTGACTCGGTGGGGGGCGCTCAGGGCTGGGAGACAGGCTGCCTCGGTGGGGGGCGCTCAGGGCTGGAAGAGGGACAGGCTGACTCGGTGGGGGGCGCTCAGGGCCAGGGGACAGGCTGCCTCGGTGGGGGGCGCTCAGGGCCAGGAGACAGGCTGCCTCCGTGGGGGGCGCTCAGGGCCGGAGGAGGGACAGGCTGACTCGGTGGGGGGGCGCTCAGGGCTGGGGGACAGGCTGACTCAGGAAGGCGGGAAGACACAGCCCTAGGTGATCTCACAGTAATGGGGACTGGTGAACAAAGGCACAGAGAAATTCTGAGGTAGAGAGGAAAGTGTTTGTTAGCAAACAATTATTTTGCTCCTTTTGGAAAGTGGAATGTGGCCACATGGGGAGAGGAGCTGAATATGAACTTGAGGCTTGAGAGGATTCTCTGGGGAAGGCAGGACCAGCTCCACCACCATTAAGAGCGTTTGGCAGCAGCCTAGTGGACCCAGCTGAAATGAAAAATTATACATTTTCTGGCTCTGCACCAGCCACATATACAGGGGCTGGTGAGTTTGAACCTGGCCCTGGCCCGCTAAACAACAACTACAACAAAAAATAGCTGTACCCTTGTCCGGTGCCAGAGGTCCCAGCTGCTTGGGAGGCTGAGGCAAGAGAACTGCTTAAGCCCAAGAGTTTGAGGTTGCTGTGAGCTGTGATGCTACAGCACTCTACTGAGGGCCACATAATGAGACTCTGTCTCAAAAAAAAAAAAAAATTAAAAAAAAATTACACGTTTTCTGAGAAACAAATTGCTCATAGAGATTGATCAATTTCGCAATTCTGGTGACCTAGGAGTTGGTGAGTGGTCTCCTGGATGTGAGGATTGATAGGAAAATGCTGATGAGGGAGGCTGGGGAAGTCGCCTGAAGACTTAGAAGGGAAAAACTGGAAGGGTTCAAGGGACTGGGAGCGCAGACAGGACAAAAGCAGGTCTTGTGGTCTTGCCATGACTGAATCCCCGGGCTGAGACCAAACACTTTGAATTTTGACATTTTGAGAGAAACCAGCATTAGCAGTTATTGCGCAGTCACTGGCTAAGTTCTTACACCCCAGGCTCTGTGGAAGAGCACTTCGTTGTGGTGCCCAGTGCTGCCCTGTGTACCGCCGGGAGACCGGAGCCAGGCAGTGAATTCTTCCTGCGCCCTCCCTGGATAAACGTTCCCGCACCTCGCGTGGGAACCCACGCAGCCTCCCCGCACTGTGCCCGCGCCCAGCTCTCCCGCGCCTCGCCTGGGAACCCACGCAGCCTCCCCGCACTGTGCCCGCGCTCAGCTCTCCCGCGCCTCGCCTGGGAACCCACGCAGCCTCCCCGCACTGTGCCCGCGCCCAGCTCTCCCGCGCCTCGCCTGGGAACCCACGCAGCCTCCCCGCACTGTGCCCGCGCTCAGCTTTCCCGCTGGCTAGAAGGCACCAGGACTGCCATCCCCCAAGGCTCCCGTACCTGATCTGTTCTGCCTCTCCACTCCGTGTGCGCAAACGCCCGAGGACCCTCGGCTCTGCAGTTCGAGAATTGGAGCAGAGGAATCTTCTGTGATGGAGAGAGGGGACAGTTGTCTACTGATGCCACTGTGGGAACTGGGGCAGTTGGTTCCTGATTTACATCGAGTGACAGAGGATCTGGAGGTACCTGGAAGACAAGAGTTCAAACCAGATTGAAAACTTCTCGGAGGGAAAACTGGAAGCAGGTTTTAAATGCGCGGGCAGGAAAACGTAGGGCAGGAACAGACACTGTCCTGAAGAAGGGGCTCCCGAAGAGAAAGTGCTGTGTTGGCGAGGCCCGTGTCTCTGAGATCAAGAGCCTCTAGGTAGGAAGTGAACATTAGGAAGACAGTACTGGGGTTGCTACTCGGCTGTCTCAAAAAGAAATTAAAAAAAAAGGTTAACACAGACAAATGGTTTAAGTCAAGGGAAACAGTGTTACGTCATGCTGCAGCCCTCCTTTTCTTTTTAAGGCTGTCTCCCCAATTCCTGACTGGTAAGATGCCAGTCTCCTGTGGAATGGACTGTATAGGTTTCCATGCGGTCACTGAAATCGGATTTTGTTGTGTCTCCCCAGGCAGCACTGGCCCCCAGGCCCGCCCCTCCTATTCTGATAAACAGTCTGCACCCCACAACCCCCACCCAGGTGGCTCGTTTTTCTAATTCCATCTTATTTGCTATCCAGATCCTGAATTCAATTTCTGACATCTCAACTATTTATTTGTGCATGGGGTCTTGTGCTGTTTCTGCCCCATTGATCCTTGGGGGAGTTGATCTACTCTGATTATTCATATTGCCAGAGGTTTTCTGTTGATTTCGCCTCATGATTGTTTTCACCATTGCCTCTGGCCATCCTCAGAGTTGAGGAGGTGTCTCTCCAAGATTAGACCCCAGCGGGATCACTCTATTATTGCTGGATCTTTGTAGGGAGTGACCCTGTGTAGTTCCTCTGGGGCTGCTCTAGCTAGGGAGTTCTGGTTGTGGAAGC
>CAUYPK010127482.1:0-28258 GCA_963574355.1 Loris lydekkerianus
GGCCCGGCCTGAAACTGCCTCTACCTAGATACAGCCAATGTGGTACCATGCCACTGGCCCGACCCTGTCACTCACCTCTTCCCCCGCCTTCTTTCCCTGCCCCTTCTCCACAATAAAAAAATAAATAAATTAAAAATAAAAATAAAAAAAAAAAAAACAAAAAAAAACAAAGTAAAGACCATATTAACTGTTATTTTAAATGATCATCAGCATAACCCAGTGATCTATTACAACATTTCCAATTCAAAAGTTAATCTCCTAAATCAATCCATTTAAACTACTCAAGATAGGCATCTTTAGAGTGGGAGCTAAATTTACAAACCAATAAGAATGGGAGACAGGAGGTTAAAGGTCATTTAGGACTTAAACCAACCAGACTAGCTGTGTCATATTGGCCCTGGCCTGACTTACTCCATCTTGTTTTCACCATAGTGCCTCAGGTAGACATTAGCAAGCCATTAGAAAAGGCTTTCCCTCTATCAGCATAAACCAGATAACCTGATCAAAAAATCAAAGGGGGCAACTGACTTCCCTTCCCTCTCTGTTGTCCTTTTGTAGGAAAGAAGATCAAGAATACAAAACAGACCTGGCCCAAATCGTTTTAAACACAATACCTGTCTCTTAGGTTCAGTAACAAGTCAATATGTTTCCCCCACTTACTCATTCTCCCTAACAACCATTTATTATACCTTTACACCCCTTCTTGTAAATGGCATGTATAAAAAAGTCTGATGTTAGGTAATCACTCAATCACTCTTGTAATTCTCCCCACATGCATGGTATTTAGAAATAAACACCTATTTCTCCTATTCTGCCTCAATAGTGAGTTGATCTTTCAACAAACTTTGTGGAAAAGGGGCAAGTTTCCCTTCCCCATACATGGATAGAGGCATCAATCATACTGTAGTGCACGGTGTGAAAATGGCAGCCACACAATTATGTGGGGCCCTGTCAGCCTTACTTAATGAGTTTGGAATTTATTACGAGTACAGTGGGAAATCACAGAAGGGCTGCTGGCAGGAGGGCAGCATAATCTGTTCTGCAGTGTGGGTGATGGGTTGGCACAGAGAAGGAGTGGGAGATGGAGAAACTCCCATTCCTGCAGGTGTTTAGTGACTGGCTACTGTTCACACAACATCCGTGTGGCAGGACTGGACGGGTACAAACTTCGCATTACATTCTCATAAACGTGGAGGAGGATGCCCTCTGCTGTTCCAAGTTCTTCTTAACTTGCATTTGATGCCAACTCTACCAAGTGAACAATCTTCTCAGCTCTTGATTATAGAATAAGAAATTCGGCAAGCACATTTCCCAATTATGGACCAACACTTTGAGGTGAAGAGAAGGGGACACGAATAAGCTCCCAACTAATGGAGTGTTCTCAGGAAAGCTGGCTTGAAGATGAAATAATTTGGCCTTTTTTATTTTTAAGACTAATTAATAACTACTTTATTGCTTTCACAAAACATACATAATCACTGTAAAAAATTCAGTCAATATACAAATAAAAAAGCAGAAAATTACCCCATATCTTGCCGTTTAGAAGTAAAAAGTATTAGCATCCAATGAATGCTCTGTGACATCTCTCTGTACGTGTGTGTGCACATGTATGATTGGATAAAAATGTCCTCAATAGAGATATCTCTACAGTTAATAAAGAAATTACTAAAGACAGACTCTTTTTTTAGCCACCCACTTTAATTTTAGAAATTATGAATTACTTCAGTGTTATAAAATAGGGATCAGTAAACATTCAGGATCAGACAGTAAATAGTTTGGGCTTTGTAGAATATAAGGTCTTGGTCATAACTATTAAGTTCTGTTATTGTAGCCAGAGATAATCTGCAAAAGAATAATATTATTGCTGTGTTCCAATAAATCTTTATTTTATCACAATAGGAAGTGGGCCAAATTTGGCCTACAGGCCATAGTTTGTTGACCCCCCGGCACAAAAGATGAGAGAATTATCATGCTTACTGTTTCTTCCACCTCACTGTTCTCTGGAGTTTGCTTATATTATTTTCACATTGTTAGGATTTGTGGTAAATTATTTTATACTCACTTTGTAACCACACAGGATTGGCCTTAGATGTAATATTACACAAACATGGTGTTCTATAGGAGTTTTATTTTTTTTATTTTTTTTTTATTAATGTCACAATTTACTCTTGAGATAAATGTTCTTTCCTTAGCTGCCATATTAAGAAACTAAAAGAGAAGGCCAGGCATGGTGACTTCATGCCTATAATCCTAGCACTCTGGGAGGCTGAGGCACAAGGATCCCTTTAGCTCAAGATTTCAAGACCAGCCTGAACAAGAGTGATACTCTTCTACCCAAAATAGAAAAATTAGTCAGGCACAGTGATGAGCACCTGTAGTCCCAGCTTCTAGGGAGGCTGATGCAGGAGGATTCCTTGAGCCTAACAGTTTGAGGTTGCTGTGAGTCAGGCTGACACCATGGCACTGTAGCCTGGGCTATAGAGTGAGCCTCTGCCTCAAAAAAACAAAACAAAACAAAACAAAACAAACAAACAAAAACCCAGAAAGAGATCCACATTTGTTATTTACTTCCTAGCCAACAAAGGATGAGAAGCCTCCCGGTAAAGGGATACAGACCCAGTCATGGAACTAGAGGACAGGTTCCCTGCAACCATGAGTGAAAAGTAATTTGAAGGTACTGTGACAAAGGATATTCTCTTTGAGCAGTTCATTCAAGAAGGGCCTAGGTCTGGGTGTGGGACTCACATAGGTCTTCGGACATGACACATTTATGAAATTGGCAGCTGTACTTAGGAGAGTAATCTGAGCAATCAAGTTGGAGGACCATTTTCTTTGAAGTAAGCATTAAATACACATAAGGATGGAAGTCCAGTATCCTTTGCTTTGTACTTTAAGCCAATGATGTCAAAGATGACAGAAAATCATCTGGGAGATCCCAAACGTGGCTTCGCAACCAGGCACCACAGGATAGCAGACGTCATTTTCTGTAGAACCTAATGTAAACTGGGACCAGATAGATTCTCAGAGCAAGAGCAGCAGTGTGGTGGGCTGAGTTCAGAGAAAGAGGTAACTAGCAGATTTGCAAAGGAATTTTAAATCTTTGTCCTGTAGTTTCATGGACTGGCCATGTAAATCAGCCTGAAATGCCCTTTCTTGTCTTTTCTTTTTATTCTTTTCTTTTCCTTTCCTTTCTTTTGAAAAATTTATTTTGGATTAATATAAAGGAAATGCAAATCAAAACCACCTTGAGATACTACCTAACCCCAGTGAGAATCATAAACGCATAACATCATAAACTCTCAAAGCTGCAGATTCTGGGAGAGCATACACTATTAGAGGGACGGCAAACCAAAGGAAGTATGGAGAATCCTCAAAGAACTAATAGTAGACCTCCATTTTGATCCTACAATCCCATTACTAGACATCTACCCAGAAGAAAAGCATATCATTTTTTTACAAGGACATTTGCACTTGAATGTTTATAGCCGCTCAATACACAATTGCAAAGATGCAGAACCAACCCAAGGGACCATCGACCTATGAATGTGTTAATAAACTATGGTATCTGTATACCATGGAAGCTATTCAGACATTAAGAAATATGGAAATTTTATATCTTTTGTATTTTCTGGATGGAGTTGGAGAACATTCTCCTTAGTAAAGTATCTATAGAATAGAAAAACAAGCATTGCATGTACTTACTACTAATTTAAAATCAGCAGATTAACAATTACAGGCCCACATGAGAGAAAAACACAATTAAAATCTAAAAAGTGGGGAGGAGGAAAGGAGTTCAGTAAGCTCTCACCTATAGGGTACAATGTAGGGGTATACGGCACATCTCTCGGGTGAAAGACTCAACTGGAACTGGAATTTTACCTTACAGACACAAACAATAAAGCCTAATTGTATGCACCCAAGTTCGTTTCATCATAGCTTTTATTTTTCACTTATGAGATTTTTATTAATATTCATCTCTTGTTCAGTTGGATTATTTATCTATTTTAGATTTATTTATTTATTTATTAAGACAGGGTCTCTCATGTTGTCACCCTCGGTAGAGTGCCATGGCGTTATATCTCACAGCAAACTCAAACTCTTGGGCTTAAGTGATCCTCTTGCCTCAGCTTAATGCTTTTATCAAACATGACCGTCTAATATCAATAATAATCTGTGATGAGTTCACTTAGATTTTTAGCATAAATAGATAAGAGTTTTTCTTTTATATAAAGGGAGACATAAATATTAAAGAAAAAACATATAAGAGAATTTTAGCTCACAAAATAATCAACAAAATGAAAAGTGGGAGCAGCTGGGACCACAGGCACTGCCACAACGCCCAGCTGTTTTTAAAGATGGAGTCTCACTCTGGCTCAGGGTGGTCTTGAACTCATGAGCACAGGCAATCCACCAGCCTTGGCCTTCCAGAGTGCAAAGATTACAAGTGTGAGCCACCGTGCCTGGCCTTTGTTTGTTTTAAAAAGTGTTCATGAGTGTTGTATTTCCTGAGTTTCTCCAGGTCCTTAGTGTTTAACAGTTTAACCAGGAAATTTTTCAATTTAGGTCATTCTGTGTCAATTTTTTTCCTGGTAGAAATTATGCCTTTTTTAATCCATGAATACTGTTCTTCAGAAGATTTTTCTTAGATTTATCTATCTTTGAATTCTTTCTTTATTTTCCCACAATGCTCTACTTTAAGGATGCCAACTGTCATAATGTTGGACAGCTATTTTTCCTGTCTGTATCTTTTCTCTTTATTTTACTCATTCTGTCTTTTCTTCCAGTGTTTTCTATGCTTATGCCAGTTGTCTTCATGTCATTTTCAGCTCTCTTTTCCTCTCCTTTACCATTGATTAGATCTTTAACACTATTGTTTGGTTTCTTAATTTTTCTTAGCTCTGTGATCTCTTGTCTTTGTCAATTGTTTTATAATTTCTCTTAGAGGTCTTTTTTTTATTGAGTTTGTATTCTTAATGGCCTCTTCACTATAATGAAGCATTCAGAAAGAACCTGCATTTCACCCTTGAGTTTTATTTTCCTTCTGTGGGGTTTTGCTTTTTTTGTTTTGCTTAATCCTTCCAAAAATGTACCTGATTCTTGCATCAACATTTAACCCCCATGTAAAGAGAGCAGAGCAAAACAAGTTCACAGAATCTTCCTACCTTTTCTTCCTTCCTTTTCTTGTCTTTTTTTTTTTTTTTTTGTAGTAGAAGATTTGTATTATTTTTATACTTTTTTTCATTTTGCTTATGTTTAAGGGAGCAGCTTTGTTTATGGTTTCTCAGAAATGTCTTCTTTTCATCAAGGTATTGCTTTGACATCTGGGGCAGCCTTCTCTTCACTTTTCAATTAAAGAATATCGATTTAAATCCTCAGTATTTTATTGGCTACCTTTGCTTTTGGGAGATGGAGTTGGCTCTAGGATTTGTACTTGGCACATCAGAATCTTTTTTCATGGTTACCAAACCTTATGGTTTAATCCCTTTCCACTTTGCTTGCTGCTAATGAATTTTCCACCCTAAAAAACAAAACAGAATGTAAGTGGATTAATAGAATGTAGTATATGTATACCATGGAATATTACTCATATTCAGCCATTAAAAAAAATGATGAACTAATACATTTTGTAGCAACCTGAATGGAACTGGAGACCATCTTCCTAAGTGAAGTATCACAAGAATGGAAAAACAAACATTGCGTGTGCTTAATTTTAAATTGTAACTAATTGACCAACATGCATGTATAAATATGGTAGTAAAATTCAATAAAAATCAAACAGGTAGAAGGGAGGAGGTATGGGTAAATTTGTACCTAATGGGTATAATGCACACTATCTTGGGGATGGACTCAAGTATAATCTTGACTCAAGGTTACAAAAGTAATGCATGCAGCTAAAACATCTATACCTCTATAAGATTCTGAAATGAAAAAATAAAAAAATAGTAAGAATATTGCCTTAAACAAAACAAGACAAAAACACACACACACACAAATATTTCGTCAGGTGTAGGAAGATTCTGTGAACTTGTTTTGCTCTACTCTCTTTACATGGGGGTTAAATGTTGATGCAAGAATCAGGTACATTTTTGGAAGGATTAAGTTATGAATAAAGACATATGAGATGATTTTTGCAGTCTTTTTTAGCTGGATAGTCTGAGACAGGACTAATATGATAGTAGAGGTTGCCCAACCATTGAGAATTCTTGTAATGTTCAAGAATTTAATAACAAGCAGTGTTGTAATTTTCCAACCACTAGAGGTCAGATCTTGCTACAATTTGAAGTAGTCCCTTCATGCAATAAGTTGTTAACTATTGTCAAATGGATCATACTGGAGCTCATTTAAAAACTTTTACAGAGTGTGTAAAAAGAACCAACTATAAGGGAAATGAAGGTAGAATTATCTGGCAGCTGGGGGCTACTGATTTGTAAGAGGGATCTCATTGCTTCTTCCTCTTGCCACCTGTATCCATCCCCAGTTAGGAGCTCACTTTTGTCAATCCTCCCAAAGTCATCCATCTTGAAAACTGTAGAAACACACCTCAGTTCTCATTTGACTATGCTGTGTTGCAGCTGGTATATGGAAAGATGAAATGACTTTCCCAGAGTTACAGCCACCAGCTTATAAATGGTGAAAACCTGAAATGCAGCTCGTGACCTTGAGGGTTCCTGTGTTTCCTGTAGACCTCTCCAGGAGAGAAAGCTCTTGTTGCCATACTTCGTTTCCAGCCACAGGAAAATCAATGCCAGCAAGAAATAAATCAAAGTCCTCTCTTCATCCCTACAGCATTCTGAATCATTACTCCATACAAAATCTTTTGTGGACCAAGGATAAGCCTCTTTACAACAGAGATAACAGAAACCTGCCTTTCCTGCCTATGTTGCTCCCTTCTCTCTCAGACTAGTCTTGCTGCTGAAAGGACCATTTGCCAGCATGGACTTTCAGCCTGTTGCTCACCAGGTTTCTCCTTATATTTCTCTTCCTGCTTCACCAGGGACTGTGAGGTTTGTTGTTCCTCCTTGGGCTGCATCCTTAGCCTCAGCTCATTGGTGAAACATTTAGTCCTACTCATCACCATCCTCAGGAAAGTCAAATCTTGCCAAAGATTTCAGATTTGGATATAAAATGCTCCATCAGGAACACAAATTGGGAGTATCACTAGCAAGACCATGTCCTCACAAAGAAGAGACCTTGGATTTTTTTCATGTAGATTTAGTCTGGGCAATTTCAGAAAAAACACCAATTTTTCTTGGAAAATGTGTTGGCTTAAACATTGTCATTAGATTATTACAAGACCCGATTCCTCCCAATGGGCAGCAGGCAGGCCTGACGTCTCCTTCAGGTGGAGGCGTAAAAATGATTTGTAGTTGGTACAGTTTATTTCATCAGGGATTAAGGCGTTTAGCTCCCCCTGCATGTATCCTTTAAGACTGTACCAACCCAGGTGGAGAACTGTATTCTCCAGTGGCCTTGTTTGAATCCTGGCATAGTGGGCGGGGTGTATTCTTACTGTGACTCATCCCAGAGAAGAAATATGAGCCTTGGATTAGGGGAGGAGGGTGGATTTGCTTGTTCATTTCTCTGTGGCTAAAGGGAGTAAGATCTTGGACTCAAGGGGCAAAAAGGAAAAATAAAGCTCTCAAAGATGAGGGGAACTAGCCCTTGAACCATGTCTATGTGTAGGGAGAAGGAAGCACACTCCTCTACATAAGGATTCTAGGAGTTCTGCTATGTATTAAATAATATCTAGTCTTAAATTTTCCTTGTCCTTGGATTATTCTCATCATTTTAGTACACATCAGCCATCACAGCCTAGAGTGCACTTGGCCTGAGCTGTGCTAAGTCAGGTGCCATATCCTGGGATTTGTGTGTGCTTGGAGAAAACCTTACAGAGATCCTGGGAAGCAGTTGTGAGATGATGAGAGGTGCCCAGCAGATGGACCCAGAGCAGTGTCCAGAGTAAGAGATGGCAAATGATAATGGAGGTGGATTTGTCACATTGTGGAACTATTCCCTGAAGATTATCAGTACTAACAAAGGAGAAGAGTCCCTAAATAAAATACAGATGTTATATAATAAAAAGATAAAATATAGAATAGGGGATCACATAAAATTAATATTAAGCAAAAGGAGCATCCATGGTCGCTAAAGAACCTTGAGAAATTAGAAGTACATATTGCTAGGGTTGTCCTTTGTGGCTGCACCAGGGCTTTATATCTCCTAACATGAACACAGATAAAGAAGATTGAGAAAAATTCATGGATGAAAACAAAAAAAATTCATCTTACGATTAATTTCTGGCTGAATCATACCTCAAGGAAAAACAGAGTGGGATCCACTGCTAAGCAAACATACTTTTAGTTCTAGAGAAAAATGCAAGATGTTTACATGTCAAAAAATAAGATCATTAAAACTAGAAACATATTTTCAGTAAATGAAACCAAGTAGGTAGCACAAGAATCAGCCTATTTAATTACTTTATGGTTTCTAAAAGATGACAGGAAAATGCTGTTTTAAATAGTAGTGAATTTAGTGTTATAAACATAGAGTTTCAGGTCTACAGAATGAAATACAACACTCAGTATAAATGTAGCTGAGTGTAGCAATGTAACCGAGTGTAGCAATGTAAACTATATATATATTTATTTTTTTTCTTTATTTTTTATTGTTGGGGATTCATTAAGGGTACAATAAACCAGGTTACACTGATTGCATTTTTTAGGTCAAGTCCCTCTTACAGTCGTGTCTTGCACCCAAAAGGTGTGGCACACACCAAAGCCCCACTCCCCTCCCTCCTTCCCTCTCTTTGCTCTTCCTTTCTGATTTCATTTCTTTCTTTCTGATTTCATTTCTTTCTTTCTTTCTTTTTTTTTTTTAAGCAGGAACTCAACTTTATAAAATCACAGTACTAATAGCAGTACCATCTACAAAATTAAAATAGGGCACAACACACCGCTAAGCAATATTAGTATTTAGGGAAATACTGGATATAGTTGCCACATTTTGTCTTCTTTTTTGTGATCAGGTCTGAGCATTTATAATGAAATTCGTATTATTTTAGTATAAATAATTTTTCCTTTCATTACTCATGTATATTATAGTCGGAACAATATATATACAAATAATATATATGTTTGCATTATTAATATAGGAAGGATATGAATTTCATTTTAGAATGATAAACTTTTCTATAAAAAGCATTACCAAATATTTGTGATCAAAAGCAAGGGCCTGGGTGGAAGAGAGTTGAAAACTACTAAACAACCACAAGGGTCTGTGCAAAATTTTAATATTACAAACAGGAAAAATCTCATCTTGATTCATTTCTAAATTATCTCTTTGTTTCTACAGTGAATCAGTGTAACTTTCAGGAAAATGCAAAGAAAAAATATGTGTGTATTTTCTTCCTTAGTAAGAAAAAGGCATTTCCCTGAGCCACATAACTCTGAAATTGGCTCATGGTCTCTGCTAGATTTGGAACCTAGGGAAAATAGTTTTTGAGGCCCAGAAAGAAAGATTGCTTCTAGCCCCCATTAAAAGTGACTTTATTTAGCTTTTGTTTATTTCTTACTTTTCCTGTGAAAGCGTCATTAAATACCCTGGTTTCTCTCTGCAATTTCATATAAATTAGAAAGAAAGAGGCTGTTTTACTTACAGGTGAAATGAGCTCAGCATGGAGTGATTCTGGAGGTGTTAGCAAATCCCTCCTTCCTCCCCAAGTCATCCTCCCTGAAGCTGCCATTAAAACACTTTGGGGTTAATATTCAGCCTTTGGAAGCAGAACATACAGACAATCCACTCAGTCATCAGCTTATGGGTGTGAGGTCAGTGAGATGAACATTTGTGGAGCTGTCATAGCTTTGATAGGATAGATTTTGCGCACTTTCCTCTAATAAGATAAAGCATCAGTCAAGGACTGTCACATCTATTAGGACTGGTAGGAAGAAGTAAACTCTTCTCAGTGGGGCTGATTGGAGCATTTTGTAATTAATTGGTAGGTAGGGCTCTATGGTAAAGGGACACAGTGCTGGCGGAGCTGCTCAGAGAGCACCTAGAAAACGCAGCATGATAAAGGGCTCCTGTAGGCATCAGGAACCAACAGAAGTGGGTGGGAAAAAGGACCTGGATCTATCTGAGGACCACTGCTAAGAGCAGGAGCTTTAGGTGGGCCTTCCTCCAGGCTTCTGAGCAAGCAGGGGCAGCTCTTAGAGGACAGACAGAGCCATGGAGGCAGCACAGAAGGAAGACAGCTTTGAACAGGGGGTAGAAATGATGATACTACAGAGAGTGGTTTGTTTTGTCCTAGTATTTTATTTTATTTTTTTGAGATAGTGTCTCACTCTGTCACCCTGGGTAGATGCCATGGTGACATAGCTCACAGCAAATTCAAACTCTTGAGCTTGAGTAATCCTCTTGCTTCAGCCTCCCAAGTAGCTGGGACTACAGGTGTACACCACCATGCCCAGTTAGTTTTTATTTATTTTTAGTAGAGAAGGGGGTGTGTGTGTCTCTTTCTTGCTCAGGCTGGTCTTGAATTCATGAGCTCAAGCAATCCACCCACCTCAGCCTCCCAGAGTGCTAGGATTATAGGTATGAGACACCGTGCTAGCTTGTTCTAGTATTTTACGTCATCAGTAATGAGTGATTCCAGCCTTTTGTTGCTAATCAGGTTGTGAATCTAACAGAGAGCAACATGTGGTTACAAAGATGTGATTATTGCCTGCCTGACCAGAAATTTTGGATAGGATCTTTCTGCTTATCCCTAAATAAGCTAAGAAATGAATTCCCTCAAATTTCAAGAAGAGTCAACAGAGTTTCCTTTTTGTTTTCAGGAGAACATCATCTTAGTAACACTCATCAAGGACTATCTTGCCTCTGGAAGCCCTTCTTCAAATCTTACTGTTTGTTAGGGCCACAGAATCTCAAGTTCAGGAGCGTTCAGAAAGACGTCTAGGCTACTTCTGGAAAGATTTAATTGTACACACACACAAAGTGCCATGTCCACCTGGGTATCTCATTCTCTGATTTGTCCTTTGCAGAGTTAATTTCATGACTTTAACAGCATTGCTCTCGGGACTGGAACATTCTACTGATGTACATTTAAGAATGGCTAAGATGATTATTTTTATCTTATGTATATTTGACACAATAACAACTTTTTTAAAAAATTAGGAAAGTTAATATATGTAATAGGAACTTTAAGAGGTGAGAACTGATCCTATGGATAAAGTCAAAGTATTAGAAAGAAAAACACTACTCTGAGATGTAGAAAGACTTCAGACCTCCTATCAAGGTTACCTCTTGAGTAAAGGAAAAGCAAATAGAAAGGAATTTACAGCTGAACATATTCTGAAGAATGCTTTGAATTTTAAGGATGAAGAATCAATACCACAAAAGCCAAGCAAGAGAAATGTTCACTTTCTAAAAGAAAAAAGGTAAGGATTAATGTTTTCTTCCACAGTCTACATGCCTGAAGATGGTAGGTAATTGCCTATTAGATTTTGGTTGGAAATATCATGGCTAGGAACTGTAGAAGGAGGCAAATTATTTTGTATGGTCCCAGGTAGATGAAGGGACTTAGGGGAGATTGCCCTCTGCATCTCAGCATTTATCATCCCAAAGCCCAAAGCCCTTGTTTCTCACACCCCAGGGTCTTCCCCAAGTAGGAGAGCTACTCTACTTTCTCATTGTCAGGCCACGTCTTTTCAGGATGTCAGTTGTTCGCAAACCTCACTTTCCTTCTAGACAGTGATCCATTAAGCACTAAGTCTAGGAAACAGTTTCTTCAGTGAGTCTTACAATAGAAGGAAGCCTTTCCTGGCATCTTGTGCTCATGGTCTCTCTGTCCCTTCCCCCAAACCCTCATGTTACTATTTCCTTGATATTTTCCCTTAGAATTGGGAGGGAGCCAGACATCTGCTCTGTAAGAGTTGCCTTCCCCTCTCTCCTCACACCCACGTTGTTTTACAACATTAATTTTGCAAACTTTTCTAAAATTAAATTTCTACCTCTCTTATCATCTCCTTTTTTTGTTGTAACCTATTACAATATAACTTCACATTTAACCTCTTATTTTATGGTTAACACATATTTTGAATTTCATGAATGGTTCAAAATGGACACTATCTACAATTTCTTTCTCTCTCAGTTCAGAAAGAATTCCTTCCCGAAGTGCTTTCTCCACTATTTGAGTGTTTAAGGTTATTGGACCCCCACGTAGTTTATCCACTTGCCCTTTTCACATAATCTTACATGATCAGAAATCATCCAGGCCTCAGTCTTCTCTATCAACTGTGTCAGTGGCTTCTTCTTAGCAACTTCTTCTTATCAGATGCTTTTAGAGACTTCCACTTAAATACGAAGTTTGAAGATTGATTACAGTTCTTAGTGTCAGCTGCCTGAGGGCAGGAGAGAAGCCATAAGGATGATAGAAAACTATACTGGAGTCGAAGTGTCATCCATATGGTATTAACAACCTTGTGTAAAGTATCCAGCCCTGTGTACCAAATGACTCTAAGGTGAAGAAACTGCCTTGCCCTTGTGCATAGGTGCCCCTCCATCCAAGATTAATAAACCTCTGAGTAACCTTCAGCCCACAATGAAAAGCGCTAGCCTATGAGAGAATCTTTGGTTATGCATGGAAATAGAAAATTCAATAACAATGTAATGAGTATTTCTTCAAGTGGAATATATTCAGTAATATATCCTGAAATATATTTTTATAAATCACTTTTATTTGTATTGGATCATAATACTATAATAGAAATATAATAAACATTAATTATAAGATTATAATCATGTAATCTATAAGACGGTGGCTGTGCTAAGAACCACACAGAGGTAATTTGTCAACAATATTAGTCAGTTTCCAGGCCTTGTCCTTAGATGCCCTTTGGCCAGTGTTGTTATATTATAGAGACAAAAAGAGTCTTATATCTTCTGTTGCCATCAGTAAAGTCACCCCAGAGGATCTGCCAGAGTTTTTAATAAATGGATTTTCATTTGAGATCAAAGTTAGTTATAAATATTTAAGAAGTGAACACACATTGAATTTCTTTGAAAGTACTGACTTACATTTGATTTTTAAATTAATTCTGCCTTTTATGGATATTAAGAGATTAAGAATTTTGAACAGGTCCAACTGAAGTTTTGCTCCAGTTGGTCTGTTTGTTGTTAAAAAGACCTGACAGAGTGAAAATGTGTGTGCCATGAATTGTGCTGTGGGTAAGTTCATAGAGGGCAAGAGGAGGATAACATCCAGCCTGCCAAGGAAAGTCAAGCAGAGTTACTAGAAAACATGAGAGTTTACTTACGTAGTTCAGACTTAAGGAGCTAAATCAAAAAGATTAAAGCAACTGCAGTACCATGATGCCTTGAAACCACAAAACATTTTAAGATATTTACATATACAATATTGTTCTGAAAGATTAATTCAGATCATTTTTGAAATAATGATGTTCCCAAATTATGAAACTACACAGTCATGAGTGTCAGTGTGTAAATACGTGCGTATCTACACTGCACAGTCATGAGTGTCAGTGTGTAAATACATGTGTATCTACTCCTCCCATGGATCCATCCCATCTTGGCCACTCAGGGCTTTGCCTCTGCAGCTGTGGCCTCAATACCCTGAACCATCATTTTCTCTTCCTCTGTTGCACCAGGCACATCTGTGTAAAAGGTCCTGTAGTAAAACAACAAGACCATGTCCTCTAGTCCACTGGCTCCAGTAAATGTCATGCCATGACTTTGCTTCCCTCTATAAATTTTCTATAGGAGAATTTACTGAAAGAATTGTCTGCATTCTCTGTTTCCAGTTCTTTTCCTCTCATTATTTCTATGGCCCATTTCCAGTTTGTTTTGAACCCATCTCCACGATACCAATTTTGTCAAGGTCATTGGTAATGTCAATTTATAAACCCAGTGGTTAATTATGAGTTCTCATCTTGTTCAGTCTCAACAGAGTAGGATTCAGTTGAGCAATCTCTTTTTGATGAAATACTTCCTTCATTTAATTACTAAAATGCCTCCTGTGCTTGGGTTTTCTCCTACCTCATTAATTACTCCATTTCAATTTCTTCCCTACTCATTCTCTTCTTCCCAGTCTCCAAAGGTTGGAATTCCAGAGAGTGCAGTCCTTAGCAACCTTCCTTTTCCTACACACTCCTCTTAGAAATCCCAGCCCACCCTGTAGTTTTGAATGCGATCTGAATGCAGATCCTCCCCAATTTATATGCTTTGCTCCATCCTCTCTCCTAGATTCCTGCCACACACATAAAACTGCCTCTACTTATAGTAGTAAGTGGCTTCAATTTAACTCAACCAGAGCAGAACATTGATTTCTTCTCTTCAGCAGTCTCCCCGATCTCAGCAAAAGGCAACACTTTTTACCCATCTGCTCTGACCAAATACCAAGAAATTATTCTTAATGCCCTTTGTATTTATTGAAATCTAACTATGAAACAGAAACCTCATGGTAGTTTGAAAAGGGAAAGTTGAATATGAAGAATCATTAGCTATAACAAGAGATATGAGTAATGGGGAATTAGCTACTAAGAGGTAAAAATAATTCTAAAAAATACAGGACTAGGAGATACAGGAAATAGCTAATATCTTCAGATCAGAGGCAGAGGATGTAAAGGAGAAATAAAACTGGATAAGGGCTTCCCCTGCCAGGGCTGAAACTCAGACATCATGGGAAAGGGTGAAGCCAGGGCCTCCTGGGTGATGGACCAGTTTACAAAGGTGCTGTGCTGATGGAACTCTCTAGAAAGTTGCATGTAGGAGTATTAGGAAATCCAAGGGGAGAAATGGAATCTAAAATCCTCCTGGGAATCTTCCCAAAGATTTGGATGCCCTTGGAAACTGCTCTTTAAGGTGCAGGGGTAGTTGACTGCAGGAGGTTGCATGTATTGCCTGTATCAGGGTCCTTTCAGGAGGCTGCTGAGGGAGCACAGGATAGAACCTGGGAGAAGAGGCTGTTCTCCCTCCCACCCCTGGTCCCTGCAGTAGGTCACATATATGTGGTGATGAAACTTAGTTTAGCATCATATCTATTGGCAAGGGAGCAATGATCTAGTTTCATGGCAGGGCAATCGAGGATAGATTTGAAGCTAAAGCCCATGGGTAGCCTGTCTTTTGTTCACAGCCACACCCTCTCCAGCATCCAGGACTGAGGACTCTGCTTTTAGGGTGTGTCTCTTATCTGACCACTGCTAACCATTTCTACTGCTACTACCTTTTTGAGCTATGGCAGTATCTTCCTTCTCCCTGTTTTAACTTTTGCTGAGCTATAGCCAATTCCCCACATATTAGCTATTTATTATTTAAAAGTATAAGTTAGGTCATGTTGGTCTCCACTGAAATTTCCCAATGGTTTCCATCCCACTCAGAGTAAAATATAAACTCCAGGATCAGACACTTGCATCCTTCTCACCCAACTTCTTCTTTCTCTTCTTTTTTGCCTCAGGAATTTTGCATTTGCTGTTTCCTTTGGGGACATTTCTTCAAGTAGCAGATCCTTCATATCACTCACATTTCTCCAATGTCATCACTCAGAAAAGATTATTCTGCTTTTCCTGTCTAAAACTGTAGTTCTTCATTCCTTACCTTTAAATGCTTTTTATTCTTTGTAGCATTTTCTATTATCAAAACTTAAAGTTAATTTTTTCTTTGTTTTTTGCCTTTTTTTCTCATTCATTAGAACTTACGTGTCATAAAGGAAGACTTTTTTTTTTTTTGCCTTGTTTGTTATGTGAGCTGGGGCTTAATGGCATTCAGAAAATATACCTTGAAAGAATGAATGATGGCCAGGTGCAGTGGCTCACGCCTGTGATCCTAGCACTCTGGGAGGCTGAGGCCAGAGGATGCTTTGAGCTCAGGAGCTCGAGACCAGCCTGAGCCAAAGGGAGACACTGTCTCTACTAAAACAGAAAATGTAGCCAGGTGTTGTGGCACGTGCCTGTAGTCCCAGCTACTCAGAAGGCTGAGGCAAAGAAATGTTGGTCCCAAGAGTTCTGAGGTTGCTGTGAGGTAGGACGCGATGGCACTTTACCCAGGGCACAGAGTGAGACTCTGCCTCAAAAAATAAAAAAAGGAAAGAAGGAAGGAAGGAAGGAAGGAAGGAAGGAAGGAAGGAAGGAAGGAAGAAAGAAAGAAATGAACGGACGAAGGTATAAATTTCTCTTTTCAACAAACAGACTCTGCTGGTGTATACCTTTGATCTGCCATTTTTTAGCATATAAAATTTGGGGCTAGTTTCTGAAGTTCTCAGAACCTCAAATTCCTCTTTAAAATAGTAGTTTAAAACATCCAACTTATGGAACGTTCATGTAGAAATTAACTGTGTCAAATGATAACGCCTCCAAAACCATCAGAAAAGCTTGCTCATCAAGCAAAGCCAGCTCTTGATGAAGCCTGAGCAGCGTCTCCAAAAGAAATGAGGGCAAGATATTATACTTACAGAGTTTCAAAGTCTGACCTGGCTGATTTATTTATTTATTTATTTATTTTTATTTTTATTTTTTTTAAGGAGGGTCTTTATTCGTTTAGCACAGGGTCGGGGCAGTGTGCTCCATAACATTGTTCACATTTTTTTTTTTTTTTAATTAAATCATAGCTGTGTACATTAATGCAATCATGGGGCACCATGCACTGGTTTTACGAACAGTTTGACACATTTTCATCACACTTGTTAACATAGCCTTCCTGGCATTTTCTTAGTTATTGTGTTAAGACATTTACATTCTGCATTTACTAAGAACATTGTTCACATTGGACAGAGAATTGTTTTGGTTCCTGATTCAGGTTGAGATGGTATTTGAAAATCATGGAAACGACACTGGCCCATATGGGCAATTCCATGATGCATAGCAGATAAATGCATGGGCACTTTAGCACGTATTCAGATAAAGGCTTCATGTTTAGCTTTCTTGAGAAAGCTCTTTGCATTAATAAAATGATTTTCTGTCTCTTTTGGTGGATTTTTAGTATTATTCATTCATAGATGAAAAATTAGTTTCCTGGATAAATTATTAATTCTCGTGGATTCATAACAACTCTTTGACATTCTGAAAGGATTCAGTAGAGCATAAAGCTAATAGACCATGTCCCTGTTTTAATAATTTTGACAAAATTGTTGAGGGCGTTTTAATTAGACTGAGTTCTCTCTCAGTGAATTTGATTTACTTTTAAAATTAATAACATCTCCAGGTAAACAAAAGGTAAATGTAATAAGGAAGGGATGAGAGTTTATCCCTGAGCAGTTGTGCATTTTAGGGAGTGAGTCAATGTGCACCCTGTGTTGTGAGGCTTTGTGTTTTCAATGAGCTGCTCAGAATGTGAAAAAATGTTCATCCTGAGGACCAATTGCCTTGGAATGGTGCTGTGTGCCTTGACCACCTTGTTGAGAAGGATCATAATATTTTCCTGAGTTTAAGTGGGGACAAGAACTGTGATGTAAGTATAGGAATAGGAAAGGTGGAGTGGGCTTGCATATAGTAAATTTATTGGTCTTGAGCTACATTTTCCTCTGTTTGCTTGTTATTTTAAGAAACAGGAATTCATGTTAGAGGAAGTGAGTTTATAATACCAATGCATCCCTAGCTTACTAGGCCATTAAGCCATAGAAAATTAAGAGGTAGGCTTATAAATACCACTGTTGTTCATTGACAAGTATTTGTCTAGGTGTCAAAAGATCTGGGATGAAACATTATCTTTGCCATTGGCTACTCTACCTTGGTCAGAAACTTCATGTTTCTAAACGTGGGCTCCTCATCTATCTAATGCTGTATACCAGTTGGGCTTGGCTACCATGGATCCAGACATGTGGCTAAGGGGAGGCTGTAAGGACCAGGCAGAAGTAGAAGACAAATTCTGGCCTTTTCTGACTGGAAAGCAATGACAGATTCTTTTGTGTCACCTCATATTACAACGTGGAAGCAGCTTCTTCGTGTCCTTTGGAAAAGGACCTTCCTTAGTGGTTGCATACACAACCCCTAGATAGTTAGCAATCACCAGGTACTTACTCTGCACCAAACATTGTGCAAAAGACTTATTTGATTCTTCCACAAACACCATGACTTAGGGGCCGATAGTACCTTCATTTTGCAGGTGAAGAAAAGTAGCTCTCCCAAGGGCACACAGTAAGCAGAAGAGCAGAGATCTGAAACTAGGAGATCTGACTCCAGGCCAGGATTCAAACCCAGGCAGCTCCTTTCCAGAAGCACTGTAATATATTGTTTCTTGGAATGAATGCATTTATTTAGTTTTAAATTTATAAATGGATTCAACATTTATGACTAGTCATTTGACCATAGCTTCCCTACTTGATCAACCTTTCATTTGTGAGATCTCATTGTCCACTATTTTTCCTTGATTTCTTACATATTGAGAATGTTGGGCTTTCCGTTCAAAGGTGATAGTTCCAGGATTTTGATCTCTGAGAAGTTTGGAATTGGTGATTTGTTGGAAGAAGGGGTTAGGGGGCTTACTGGAATTATATCTGACCAGCAAGCCCACTCTTTTACTTAGAGCATGTGTTTGAATTGCTCAGAGGAAATGATGTAGTTAGGGGTGTCCAGACATTTTTTCCCCCTCTGCCCCACATTGGAAGGAGAAGAGTTGTTTTGGGCTGCACATTAAATAAATACTAACTAAGCTTATTAGCAAAAAAGAGAAAAAAAAAAGATCTATGCATATATTTTGGATATCAACATCACAGACATGCCAAAACCTCACAAAATCAGCATGTGGCCCATGGGCCACAGGTTGGACACCCGTGATAGATTATTTTAGTGTTGAAGAGCCATCCCCCCAAGTCCTGTAAGCCCAACCAGTAGGGTTCATACCAAGAGAATAACTTAGATGGATCCCTTTTGTCGCACAGAACGTTTAAGGCAATGTTCCACTTTTTCCTTGAATTGAATATTGCTGTGGGTAAGAGTTAGACCAATCTCAACTTCCTGAAAACTTCCAGATGACTTGTGGTGTGTGGGGCACAGGAAATGTCAATCAAAACACCCATATTTTCTTTTAAGAACTTTGATTTCAATGCATTACTGGAATGTAGCTTAATGTTTTTTGTTCACGACTTAATGTTTTTCCCTGTGACATGTACCCTTTAATTCTCACATTCAAGCTTTCCTTCAGAGCATTATTGTATGTTTGATTTATTTTCTTATTCATTTTATTCACTCCTTCAGGGATATGAATTATGTCCATGGCGTATTATCTTTGCTTGCCATGTCTTTATAGTCTCTTATTCATACTTTATCCTTATTCTTTTTCAATTCATTTTGTGTGATTATCTCAGGCTTGTCTGTCTTATATTTTTCTTTTTGTTCATTTCAAAAACTGGTTTCCTTTCACGTTCATACCATATTTTTGTCTGTTACTTTTTTTCTAAGTTCGGACAACTATTTTTATCTCTTTCAATTTTATTTTCATTACTTTTATTTTACCATATTTTATTTTAAATGTTTACAATATTTTATTTAAACTTTGAATTTTCTTGAGGTCTCTTATAGAAAGTAGTTCTTTTTATCCAAAATGTCCTGAGGTTCATGAATAATTATTACGTGAAAATTTCCCCTGTTTTTCTTTGGGTAATTTCTGTCTAGAATTATGTTTTTCTTTTGCTTTTGGTTTATATCCCTTTCCTCCTTCCTTTTTGGTATTTGGTATTTATTTGCTAAAGCCTAACACTGCTTTCTTTCTGGTTATTATTCATCTTTAAATGGTGCCATCTTTTTGTTAACGAACAGTGAGAGACTGAGTTAGAACAGATAGCCTTAATTTTGACTTGGCTTAATTTTGATTCCTCTCTTTCTAGACTCAATCTCCTTGTCAAGCAGTTCTTGACTCTTTGTTTCTTGAGAATATTTAGATTTATTGACTTAGATTTGTTCTTTTATGAAACACACTATTTCATATTCTCAGAGCATATGAACCCTCAATTTTCAGGGTTTTAGCAATGTTTCTGAACTCATAGTTTTTCTGCTTTGATGATTATGTTCTGATGATTACTGCTTCCACCCTAGTCATCTCCCACCAAGAGTTTTGTAAAATTCAGGTTGCAGAACATAAAAATAACATGTCAACTTAGTTTCTCCTTCACCCCATATTCCTTGCTATTCAGCTAGCAAATAATAATATATGGACTAATCATGAGAAATTTCATGGGCCATACTAAACACGGGTGCCCATCAACTCCATCCACATAGGACTCAGTCACGTGACCACACCTACCTGCAGAGGCAGCTGGAAAATGCAGTACAGTTATTACTGAAAGCTCAGCACTTGTCCCCAAGGCTGATCAAAAATGCAGGGACAAGCAGTTGACAAAAAGAAAAGAGAAGTTTGTTACTTCACTGGCCACGGAGGGAAAATAGGAGACTGTCCTATGAAAGTACTGAGTTTCCTGTACATAAGAAGAAACACAGAGCTTTTAAAGTGAGGGCCCTTAGTTCTAGGCTATTTTCATTTAACTACAGTTAATGATTCTAATTGTCCCCTCTGAGCCAAAGACAAAGTCAAGCTGTGACCTTGGCCGACCTGGGAGGCCACCTGGTCCACCTTCTGTAGCACAAAGAACAAAATACATTCCCTTGCCCCTCCAGACTGGACAAAGGCAGGGATACAAGTTTCAGTTTCCAAAAAGAGTGGGGGATGTTTTAAAGAAAAAGAAAACATTTTTGAGGTTCTTCAGGCCATCTCTCTCTGTACATAATTGTTTGACTAGAAGGAAGGAGAGAGCAGGGTAATTGGTGGACATTAGTGATCCCTGTCCTGTATCTCTGTGTACTTCGTCGTGTGTATGTGTGTGTGTGTGTGTGTGTGTGTGTGTGTGTTGTTTGTGTTGCTGATTTCTTTCTTTTTTTTTTTTTGAGAGAGTTTCACTCTATTGCCCAGCAACGTCAAACTCCTGGGCTCAAGCTATTCTTCTGCCGCAGTCTCCCAAGTAGCTGAGACTACAGATGCCCATCATGATGCCTGGCTAAGTTTTTCTGTTTCTAGCAGAGACGAGGACTTGCTCTTGCTCAGGCTAGTCTTGAACTCCTGAGCTCAAGGGATCCTCGAGCCTCAGCCTCCTAGAGTGCTGCTATTACAAGTATGATCCACAGTGCCCGTCTTGCTGTTCTTGTTTCCTATTTCATTGATGAATCATGAGTCTTCCTTTATCAAAGGGCTAATTATGTACTGGTATTTACATCTGCAGTAAATAACAACAGCCCAGGTCTTATTATCCACTTACTTTAGCACTTATTCAGATGTCAAAAATGGGAGCCTGGGAAGTTAAGTGAGTGGACTAAGGACACAGAGTTACAACATGGCAGAGACAGAGACACAACTGCCCCCAGGTATCTGTGGCTGAAAGTTGGTGCTCTGCCTCTATGCAGGACAGGCAGCGGTAGACATCTTGTTGCTTGAGAAAAAAATACTGCAACAAAATATCACAGAAATCACCTAGAAAGGAAAATCAAGTCTCCTCAGTGAGAGCTGTACTTTACCAATGAATTGAACTGATTATGACCTAAGATTGGGTGAAGTGTTTGGATTTGGAGCACTGTAGACTTTCGGAAGCATTCACTTCTCTCAGGAGCAGGAGCCAAACGTCTTTCTCTCTTTTTAGCCATGTGATATAGAAGAATTCTCTGTTCAGTGTTCTATGAATATTTATAGAAGATTATAATAACTAAAGACAAAGTTTCAGAATATACATAGAGGAATTAAAGAACAGGTTTAGATTTAATGTGTCAGATAACTATGAGAGAAGGGTATTTCATGGTATATATTCTATTTTGTAAAATTATATCCTAAATGACAGTATGTGGTCACTTGAGCTTACACAACATGATTACTTTTCTCTTTTAGATAATAAAGTTATTTGAAGGGACAAGAGATAAGCATAGGACTGAATATGATCCATTTAAGCATAATTAGGGGAAAGCAGATGTGAGCAAGCCTAACAATGTCACTCTCTTGCCTAAAATGCTTCACTGGCTTTAACCTCAGTGGCCTCTGATTCTTCTATATTGTTTGTAAATATTTATATGCACTTTGTGCACATATATTTTCAGGGTCTAGAATCCACAGTTCTCATAAGATTTTCAAAGCCATTGGCAGCCCAAAAGAAGTTTAGGAAGCCATGGGCACATAGGATGCATGCCACATTCCTCATCATGGCCTACATAACTTCATTTCTGGCCCTCATCTATTTTACTTTCTTTAAAAAAATTATATATATGTAAAGTATAAAGCATGAAGTTTTGATATATAGGTACATAGTAAAATGATTAATACAGTCAAGCAAATTCATATATCCATCTCCTTACAGAGTTACCTCTTTTTCTTGTGGTGAGAGAACCTAAGATCTCTTTTAGCAAATTTTCAATATATAATACAGTAGTATTAACTATAGTTCTTCTGCTGTATATTAGATCTCTAGACATTTTTGACCAATATCTCCCCCATGTAACCCCCCACCTTTATTTCCATGTATTTGACTTTTTTTAAAAAAAGATTCCACATATAAGTAAGATCATACAGTATTTTTTTTCTGTGTCTGCCTTATTTTACTTAGCATAATGTAGGACATGGGTTCACCCATGTTGTCACAAATGGCAGTATCACCTTTTCTTTAGCCACTAAATGATGTTTGTTTCCATAACTTGGCTATTACGATGCCACAATGAATTTAGGAGTGATGATACCTTTACCAGGGATTAATTTCATTTCCTTTGATTATATGTCCGCTGGAGAGATTGGTGGGTTATATGGTCATTCTATTTTTAATTTTTTGGAGAATCTCCTACTGTTTTCCACAATGGATGTATTAATTTACATTGTATCCAACATCGTGCATGGGTTTCATTTTCTCCATATCCTCTCCACCACTTGCTATATCTTGTCTTTTTGGTAATAGCCATCCTCAGAAGTGTGAGGTGATACCTCATTGTGATTTTCATTTGAATTAATCTGATGATTAATGATGATGAGTATCTTTTTGTCTGTTGGCCATTTGCATATCTTCTTTGGAAAAAAAATGACAATTTAGATCTTTACCTATGTTTAAATCAATTAATTTTTTGTTACAGAGCTATTTTTTGTCTTATTTTATATATATGGGATATTTACACGTAATATGATAATGGTTTGAAAATACTTTCTCCCAATCCTTAGACAAAAATAAGTGGAAACCATATATCCCATGTTATGGACTGGAAGAATTAGTAATGTTAGAATGTTCAATGCAATCCAAATAAAAATTCTGTGATATTTTTCACAGTTATAGAAAACACATTTTCAAATTCAAATAGAACCACAAAAGACCCCACATAGCCAAAGTAATCCTCTGAAGAAAACAAAGTTGAAGGCATCATATTTCCTATTTTCAAATTATATTATATAACTATAGTAATAAAAACAGTATAGCACTGGCATAAAAATAGATATAGACAATGAAATAAAATACAGAGCCCAAAACAAGTTCAAGTATGTATGGTTAATAAATTTTCTGCAAGGGCACCAATAATATACAATGGGGAAAAGACAGTCTCTTCAGTAAATGTTGATGAGAGAATTGAACACCCATATGCAAAAGAATGAAATTGAACTCAGTTTGACACAATGCCAACTCAAAATGAATAAAGACTTAAATGTAAGACTTGCTGTAAAACTATTTGGAAAAAAAAAATAGGGGAAAAGTCCCTTGGCATGGGCCTTGGCAATAACTTTTTATTTATAATACCACAAACTTAGGTAAAAGCAAAAATAAATAAGTGGGACTATATCACACTGAAAACCCGCTTTTCTAACTATTAATACGTAACTTACAACTTTTTATATGTGATGCAGCTTTATTAAGTTGCTTTAAAACTCCCCAGCACATCACATTTTCCTGTAGCATTGCACGTGCTCTCTTCTTGTCCTTTTATGCTGCTATCAGTGGTCTTCTTCCATTGTTTGCTAAGCAAATTTCTAGCTGTTCTTTAAAACTCAGAGTAGTATTATTCTTTGAAGAAGAGTTGATCATTCCCTCATCTGTACAATGATCCACAAGTGTTCTATTTTATTGTGTACTTCTAAATATGGTGCTGGTGAAGTTTCATTTAAATGGGAAAATGTTTGGTATGTATTATTGGGGAAACTAAGTGTATAACAAATACAGTGTGTGAGCACCTTTAGCTATAAGCATAGTATATTGTGGCTGGCATATTTTCATGATTTTTGTTTTTTGCTGCATGTCTTTATTCCTATGAACTTTAAAATACTAAATTTGTATGGCTCAGATAATACATCTGGGTTTAAGAAAGCAATCCAATCACTCTTAGAAAAGATTAATTTAATAGCAAAATGTCTACCTTCAATGAACAATTAAAAGCAGAATTAAAAGAACGTTGATCATGAGGTAATCTCATTCTATCTGCAAAGGGGTGTTTTTGCTGTGAGGGCTGGGGGTTTACCACTATAAATTCTAGTCACCAGTAAGGAAAGGGGTGAGTTTTCGGTTGAAAGTTGTGGCCTCACATGGCTTCTGTTGGAATGAGGAAAGAGAACTGTGCTTCACAGAGAAGGTGGAGTTTTAATGTGTAACTAGCTTTAATACAATTTCTTAATTCTGTTTTTTTTTCTTCTTTAAATAAAATGCTTTCCAAGTACTTAACTGAGCATTTTCCAAAACAAATAAGTAAAATTTAAAAATTAAGATACTCAGATAAAAGCAAGAGAAAAGAATATCAACTAGGCACCTCTAGCCTTACTACTCAGGGGGCCAATTTCTGAGGAGCCTAAGATTCTTGGAAAGAGTGCAGGGGAAACTCTGGAAGAAATTGGCCTGGGAGAATACTTTATGCGGGGGACCCCTCAGGCAAGTGAAGCAACACCAAAAATACATCACTGGGATCTGATCAAATAAAAAACTTCTGTACAGCCAAGAACATTGTAAGTAAAGCAAGCAGACAGACCTCAAAATGGGGGAGGATATCTGCAGGTTATGTTTCTGACAAAGGTTTGATAACCAGAATCCACCGAGAACTCAAACTTATTAATTAGAAAAAAACAAGTGATCCCATTTCACTGTGGGCAAGAGACTTGAACAGAAGCTTTTCTGAAGAAAACAGGCACATGGTCTACAGACACATGAAAAAATACTCATGTTCTTTAATCCTCAGAGAAATGCAAATCAAAACCACTTTAAGATATCATCTAACTCCAATAAGAGTAACTCATATAACAAAATTCCAAAACTACAGACGTTGGCATGGATGTGGAGAAAAGGGATCACTTCTGCACTGCTGGTGGGAATGCAAGCTAATACGTTCCATTTGGAAAGTAGTTTGGAGAACACTCAGGGATCTAAAAGTAGACCTGCTGTTTGACCCTGCAATTCCTTTACTAGGTGTATATCCAAAAGACCAAAAATCACTTTACAGCAAAGATATTCGCATCAGATTGTTCATTGCAGCTCAATTCATAATTGCCAACTTATGGAAGGAGCCCAAGGGCCCATCAACCCACGAATGGATTAATAAATTGTAGTATATGTACACCATGGAATGTTATGCAGCCTTAAAGAAAGATGGAGACTTTACCTCTTTCACGTTTACATGGATGGAGCTGGAACCTATTATTCTTAGTAAAGTATCTCAAGAATGGAAGAAAAGGTATCCAATGTACTCAGTACTATTATGAAACCAATTTATAATTACTCACACTTCCATAAGAAAGATAACTGTAGTCTAAGATGAAGGAGGAAGTGGAAGGGGATTGGAGGGGAGTGGAAAGATTCAATGAAAGGAGGGTAAATGATGGGACCATTTCTATGGTTCATATCTCAAGGGTACATGTCAGATCTATCAAGTATAGGGTATAAATGTCTTAACACAATAATTAAGTAAATGAGGTGAAGGTTATATTAACTGGTTTGATGTAAGCATTCCTAATTGTATATAAATCAGCACATTGTACCCCATAAAAGCATCAATGTACACATGATCTATGTGTTTATGACTTAATAAGAAAAATCTCTGAGGAGCCTCCCAGCTGGAGCCCTGCAACCCTGCCTTCTCTGGTCATGCACTGGAGCAGCATATGACCTGATTTTCAACCAATGCTGTCAAAGTGGCTGGTCAGCTCTTACCCCAGGGATGTCATCATTTTTGTCAATGCCAAAGGAAGCTGGTGGGGACTGCAGTTCTCCCACAAGCTGTTAGTAGGTCATACATAAACCTAGGCTCTGTGGTTATAGTCATGGGTTCCCTATGTGCACTTTTTTTGTAAGTGGGTGATTCATTCTGTTGATATGCATTTGATTATAAACCTCCTTGCCTTACTAAATCACAAGCTCCTTAAAGGCAGAGACTATTTCTGAAATGATCCTTAACTTAAGTGAACTTAGCACAGGACTTGCTACATAGTCAAACTACTAAATATTTAATTTAATTTAATTTAATTTAATTTAATTTAATGGTGTCAGAAACCAGACACCATCTAGTGTCATCATGCCTTGATTAGAACTACATTGTTTTGGAAGAAATAGAATTTTTATAACTCTCAAATAGTGTTGATGATTTGCTTTTACTCCAAGGTAAGAGGATTCTTGTGTATTTCCAAGTATCATGAGGAGGGTGCAGGAGCACTCAGATTCTCATTCTTTTCTTTCTGTATTCTTCTGAGCTTTTGGGAAGGGCAGCTCTGAGCCTAACAAGTCATTTTTTTTTCAGTGTGAAGAAGGCTCATCCTGTCTGGGGTCTGACTTTGATGGAGAATCAGCACAGGTGTCTGGAACTTGGGTTCTGAGTAGAAGTGTGTAAGGGTTAGTTAGTGGGAAGGACCCAGTGTGAAGGGGCAGGAGGAAGGGTCTGGAGGGCTAACGCTGAAATGGGCCTGCTTCCAAATTCCACTGTTGGCTGGCCATGTATAAGAACATTTGGGCAGTCCTTTTAGATAGGAACAATTGCATCGTCTGAATTTCGAGACCCAATAACATATTTGGCAAACTATATGTCAGAGATACTTTCTCTGCCTTTTTGTAGGCAAAGGAAACACATGTAGCATCAAGCTCGTGAGTGAGCAGGAAAATGCTCGTATAATATTTCTGACACAGTCATTCTCAACTCTTCTTCCCATTCCTGATCATGGTTCAGACGGTGCTCACATGCAAGGTGTACGATCCATGTTGGTTAAGGTTTGAAAGGCTGGAGGCTGATGGATATTTCATGTGGAACAGCTGTAATTCCGCATCATCCTCTCCTCTTCAAGGGAATATGTCAGAACATGTGGAAAAGAAGCCATAACAGAGAAAGACTGAACTCATGCTGAAAAGCTCACATTGCCTTCCAACACATTTTCCTCCCCTTAGAGCTGGAGAGAACCAGATTTTATATTTTTGTAAGATGGAGGACTGTAGTTTTGTACCTAATGAGGAAGAAACTTTTGCTCTCAGCAGCCCCTTGAGTGATGTTGCTATAGGTCAAGTACCCATTCGCTGTTCTAAAAAAAGAATGTGTCACGTGTTTATGGCTCAGCAAGAAGTTAAGACTTAGAAATTTTGAGGTGTAAAGTTAGACAAAGTTCCACTAACATCTATGATATATAATACATATACGTATATGTACACACATACACACATACATATATACATATAATTTGGTTCTGCAACTTTTATTTCTGGAGCCAAAGACTTCTCTTGGAGGAAGGAAAGTGGGACACAAATATCATCTCTTTGAGGTTTAAAGTCATTAAATAAAACATGTTTGATGGCTCAGAGGGCTGGCACGTGAAATCAACTACTTGGAAATGCCAATGAGAGCCCCTAAGAGGAAACTCATCGTCACGGAGGCATCTCAATGGGCGGCCTGGAAGTCACCCTAGAGAAAAAGGCCGAATCAAGTCACAGTCTGTGCTGACACTGTTCGCCCTCCTGATGCAGTTGTCTTTTTTAGTCTTCTTTTGGGAAGATGGCTGCGTGTGTGCAAACTCAAAGAGCTGCGTGTGTGCAAACTCAAACTCTACGAGCCCAGAGCAGTTGGGTTTATTTATTTATTTATTTATTTATTTATTTTTTATTATTAAATCATAGCTGCGTACATTGATATGATCATGGGGCATCATACACTAGCTTCATAGACCATTTGACACATTTTCATCCCAATAGTCAACATAGCCTTCCTGGCAGCAGTTGGGTTTTTTCTCCTGTGCTTGTTGCTGCAGGACACCCCTGATTGAATATAATGTCAGAGCGTCATATGCGCTCATC